>JAJPUD010004386.1:148855-183115 GCA_023553655.1 Myrmecobius fasciatus | reverse complement strand
TCTCTCTCTCTCTCTCTCTCTCTCTCTCTCTCTCTCTCTCTCTCTCTCTCTCTCTCTCTCTCTCTCTCAAAAAGAGCTTGAATCTATTGGGGGCAAACCTCTGATTTAACACTGATTTTGCTAGATAAGTGCTTCATTTTGAAGAGTGTTGAAGTCAGACACGGACCCATATGTATCCTTCAAAAACATCCGCTGGGTCTAAGGCATTGATTTGTTGTGCTTAATCCACACACAGCAAATAAAAACTAACTGAACTCCCCCAAAGGCGGAGATGGAATAGCTTCAAAACTTTTTTTTTTTTTTTTTTTGGATTGAGTAGGTAGACATGAATTGTAAACAATAGCTGCAATTTGGTGGGATCTGTCGGGAAAAGGAGAGGAAGTAAGAAGACAAGAGAGATCAGGAGAAAGATCCCCAGAGACTGGCTGCAGTGATCTTTCTAAAAAATCAAACCCTTTCCTTCTTTCAGTCTTTGCACCCAGCAGACAACTACTCCCCTTACGGAAGATTTTGTGGACACACACACACACACACACACACACACACACACACACACAGAGCGATGTTTACTGTTGGCAGATTGAGAGAGGGGCTCCTGGAAGGAGATCAGGTAATGATTTCACAGCCATGAGCGAGGATTTCTGCGCTGGGAAGAAGTTGACAAAGGGGACTTGATTAAACATCCATGCATATTTATAGGTGCATTGGAATCGAGATATAGCTATTTAGATATATTCTTATATCCATGATTCTTTTGCACTCCTGCGATTTTATTTTATTGCTCCTTTAAGTATCAGGCAGATTTTTTTTTTAAATTCCTACACCGTGTTAGTAATCACTATGTTATTTTACAATCTAGTTACTCTGCAGCAGATAGGAGAGAAAACTATGTCTGTCTATTTGTCTGTTTGTCTGTCTGTTTCTTTCTCTTATTTGGCCAGACGAAGCGGGAGACTGGGGGGAAAGAGCTCCAGTAAGGAGGTCAGGGTTTGTTTAAGAAACATCAGAAGAGATCTGAAGTGAGAGAGGGAGTCCCCCCTCCCTCCCTCCCCTTCCCCTTCCCTTCCCTCCTCCACCCCCTCCCCGCACCACCTCTCCAGCGTGTGTTGAGGTGACTGGCGAGTGTGAGTGTACAGAGAGCTGGTGCGGCTGCCCTCTCCTCCCCCATTGTTTCCAGTGTCTTTTTGCCTTTGTTATTTGCACTCGCATTGTGTTGTTTGTCTCTGAAGCCGCCTCATGACCAGCAAAGGGATTTCACCTCGTCCTTGAGAGCAACACAGAAAGAGTGAGCGAGCGAGAGAGACAGAGGGAGAGACACACACACACACTCTCTCTCTCATACACACACACATACACACATAGACACACGGGGGAAAAAGGCGATCTACCAAAATCCATCTCCAATCTCCTCTTGTTTCCCCCCAGCCCATCACTGTTCCACTTTGCATCCCACGCAAGAGGAGACTTTAAAGAGACCGGGTAAGGTGCCTGAATCTAATCATTTTAACTTTGTTGTTCGTACAGATATTGTTGTGGGCAGATATCCAAAGCAGAAGAGCTTCCCTCTGCTGTTCACAGTGCTCTCCACTCAGCACTCATTTTCAGCTCCAGCTGGAGAATAAGGAAAAGGAAGCGGGTTGGGAGGGGGGGGGGGTGTAGGAAGAGGGGGGTGGGGATCGGAGTTTCATGAAGTGCTTTATAGGAGGGGGATTGAGTTAAGGGTAAGGGAGGAGGCGAGAGGGGGGCATCTGGAGGCTTTAAACCTTAATGTCATCATCAGGGACAGCTGCCCAGTGGGATGCTTCAGCGTATGCGTCAATCCAGCCTAGAAAATTAGATAACTTTATATTTTCGTTGAGAGGCTTCTCTTTTATCAGGGACGCTAGTGGTGGTGATGTGGTGGACCGTATTTTAGGGCCATCTGATTTTTTTTTGTCCATCTCTGACACGTCAGGGGGCACACCCTGAAAGTTGGACAAAGCCTTCTACTCCCCACCCTTCCTTGAGTTTAAGTGCCCCCTTTCTCCCCTAGCCCCAACCTTTCTATTTCACTTTTCTTTTCTCCGCCATCACCCTCCCTCTTCGCAATTGAGGGGCATAGCTCATCCTTCATTATTGAGCTCTCTTGAGACAGGAAGCTTTAAATTATTTTAATTGCAACTACTTTCTGAGTATGTGTGCAAAGTGAAAAGTACTCACGTGTTTGTGTCACTTTAAGATATGATTTAGGAAGACTCCTTTATACTTCGGGGCTTTAAAAAAATAATAAAAGGAAGGGGAAAAGAGATTATGGCATTGAGACCAATTCCAAACTTGTGTTTGGAAATGTTTGAGAATGCTAACTGCAGTTTGTAGATTATTGATCCACTTGGCAAGAATTCATCCAAAGCCCGTTAGAGGAAACGATTGTATTTTAAAATAATAATAACAAAAATAGTTATTATCCTAAGAAGTATATATAGTAAGTATTTTCCTAATAAGATTTGCACTTTCAAGTGTTTTGAAATAGTCCCCCAGCATGAATTAACTTCAAAATGTTAATCATTTTAATCTTTCCTTTTAAACTAAAAGCGGGTCAAAATGAGAATTCTCTAAATCTTTATAACCTCCTTCCCCTTCCCTTCCAAGGTCTAATGGTGGGAGTAAACCCTGTCTTTTAAGAAAAGTTTCAGGACTTGTTTTAACTCAACTTAGAATCTAGAATATCTGTAACAATTTGTCAAGAAGGGCATGGTCAGATTTCCCTAGGGACTGCTTTCAGTCTTAGCACTGTACTTTTTGCAAAGGCAGTACTAGAGGAAATCTGTGGGATTGGGGGTAATAAGTGTGGGAATCTGCAAGAGGACTAGACAGAGTGATTTGTTTCCTTACTGCTTATAAATAATGGCTCTTCGCATCCTTAAAAAAAAAAAAAAAAGCCCACACAAACAAAACAGGCCAATGAAGTAAAGGCGTGGGAGATTTGTAGGCATTGGACATTTCAATTAGGAAAGCTAGGGAGAGTTTTTGATCAGGATTACAGAAGAAAACCTTGATTGCAAAGAGAAATTTAGCTAAGAGAGAGTTGGTTTTGAAATATGTTAAATTGTCTTAAAGTTTGAATTTCATAACCTTGAAAATGAGGGAGCTTTTAAAGAGTATTTTCAGAGTTGCTGGATTTTGATCTGTCTAATTGTAAAGGAATTCAGTTGTGTGTAGACTGCTGTCAGCTCTGATAATGAAGGAATCCAGTCTCGATTGCAGATGCATAGAACAAAGTTTTTTGGCGGTGCTTCTTCTGGACTTAAATATAGCTCTCATAAATTCAGCCACAATGATTTAAAATCATAAATACTTTCGTGGAAGTTATGTTTTCTTAAGCATCTTTGGAAAGTTCTTTTACAAATTATGTCATCATCTGTTTATTTATCAGAAATACACAAGATAAAAATCACAAACTGCATTTATAAAAATTTATAATTGAAGCAATAGTCTAAACCTTTATTCTAATAGAAATTTCTTTCTTTTTTTCCCTAAAAGGTAGATATCTCATCACATGAGATGCTTAAAAGCATTTAATTTGGGGGGTGGGAAAGAATGTGTACATTTAATTATTTGTGATAATCATGTAGCAATTTCTTTGCTTGAAATTATTCCTACTCTCCCCATGCTCTCTGACCCTTCTCCTCCAAATTCCCCATGCAATGGTATGTTCTTGTAACAGCCTTATAAATTTAAAAAAAATTAGCAGGAATTTTTCTTTCTTTCTGTTTGGCTCTCCTTTGTGAATGGACAATGTAGCTTAATCTGACCTAAACAAGAAAACTTTAAAAATCTAGTTTCATTTCACATGGAATTCATGTATTAATTCTGTTGTTGAATTTAAACTGTTCTGGTTGAGTGATATGCCATATACAGAATTGAAAACTCTCAAACATGTTTGTAAATAATCTGGCATTTTAGATCCAGGGGTTATTTTAAGTTAACTTAGTTTTACTTTATATATGCATGAATGCATATCCTGTTTAGTCTGATATATGGTTTTGTCAAATGTTAAAATAAATCTATGTGTATTAAGCTGCTATCTTTATAGAATATATGGGAGTAAATAGAAGATAATGAAAAAAAGTTTATAGTGTTTTTGGTAAATTATTTCTTTGCTTTATTCCTTGTGTGGAATAAGGCCTGAAAATTATGGAATTTTAAATTTTCCAGCATATTGGTCAGAAGTATAAGAATAAGCATGAATAGTTCAATATTTTCCCATAAGGCAAATTAGAAACACAGTGCAATGCTTACAAAATAAGCCTAATCACCCTTTTAAAAAAATTGATGTTCACATTTAAATAAGTCAGATTAACCTGATTAGGTTTATTCAAATTGTATAAGCATGTAATGGTTCCCTATAGAATGAAATGGTTCAGAATAGACTATCCCCCAAATGCACTGAATTTCAAATAAACTGTAATGTTAAAATAAAACTAAATTAATTTTTCTAACAACTATACCTGTTTGATATTAAAGATTGTCATAATCATCATTATAATTTTTATACTAACTTATCCATGAATTAGAGTATGTTATAATAAGAATTTTGAAAGTGACTTGAAATGTATAACTGTGTAGGCCTTATTTGAGGGTTTTTTTTTTATTTAAAGGAAGGATTTACTTAGATCCTTTAAGAAAGAAAAGAAGGTTCTGAACTTGGACTTTAGATGATTAATATAATGAAATTTAATTTTTGGTTTATATGTTGTTTTAAAACTTCATTGGCAAATTGTCTACATTTGGTTTGAATATGTTAATGATTTGTATTTTGAAACTTCTCTTAAAAACAGCATTTGGTTTATTTTAAAAATGCCACACAAACTATTTAAATAACTGAATAAAATCACTAAATGTCTCAATTCAGTGACTGAATTAAAGGATTATGGTGCTTAATATAATTATGATCTGTGCATTATTCCATTTTTCATCTCGAGTTCATAGGAGAATTGGCATGGTAACTTTCTTATATTTGAGACTAATTTTTTCTAGGTATGATGTAAAATAAATAGTAGCTCACGTCTCTTATTCATCAACAGGGTTTACAATATGGAGGTGATACAGTTTGTTGCTCAATTAAGTTTTGAGTGCCAATCCTCAGAATAATTTTAAAAAGTTTTATTAAAGTATGAAGCAAATATGATTATAAAACCTACTGAACTACTGAAGTGTGATGTGTATCTTAAGGTTATAGAATAGCATTGAAATGTAGGAGTCATAAACCACAATTTGAGGGAGGTCATAATGTGACTCTGGGGCAAGATTATTTAGCTTTTCTAAACTTTTATTTCCCCTACCCTTAAAAGGGTAAAGGGCAAGTCCTAAGCAAAATTGTGATGTAAGAAGAATTGATTTTCAGTATGCCTTTTATCTTCTATTTAGTAGCCTTCTAGATTTTCTGGATCTTCATGTTACCTAAGGGCCCCCACTCTATTGCTTCATTAAGGTTTACCATCATCCAGTAGCACAATCAGGACATTTCCTTTCCTAATAATTAAGTTCTACCAATGTTGCTGGAGAGGCTAAGACTTAGCAGGGATAGAATAGCTACCTTAAAGTATTTTGAAAGACTATATTGTAGAAGAAGGATTATGCTTACTTTGTTTTATCCCAAAGTAATAATGAGAAGTGGCAAAGAGGTAGATTTAAGCTTGATGTAAGGAAAACCTTCCTAACAATTAGAACTTTCTAAAAGTGGAATAAACTGGCTTAGGAAATAATGGGTTTCCCCTCACTAGACATCTTTAAGCTAAAGTTTGACCACTTGTTGGTTCTCTTGTAGAAAGAATTCATTGTCAAGTATGAGTTGATTCTGAAATCCTTTCCTACTCTGAAATTCTATGATTTTTGTATCAGAGTTTTAAAATGCATTAGTTGCTCCAGATTTTATTATCTCATTTTCTAGTCATATAGTTCTCTGTTCATTTCCTATATATCACCTCTCTTATGCAATTTTTCTTTTGGTAATATTTGCAGCTTACTCATGCAAGCCTTGTTAGTCTCTATTGCCTCTTGGGTGACCTATAGCCATAATTCTTTAGAGATTATAGTGTTCTATGAATCAAGGCCATACTCTATTACTGAAAGAATATTGATGTTTAAAACTAAAAAAAAACCCTTTGTTTAAGGGAGAAACTCAGGATCATTACATGAATTGTGCAATTTCTCCAAAGCAATCTACCTCCTTTCCTACTCCTTTTCAAATATGAACTTAGTTCATTTTCCATGTGCAATGTGTGTTCAAGATTTAGGTACTGATGGGTTATCCATCCTATTTCATATTCAAGAGGTGTTACTTATTGTTAGTAGTTCTATCCTTAGAGCTATGTACATTGTATGGCATATAGTGAGTAACTTAACATTATATTTAATATATTTGAATACTTTTAAGATACTAAATACTTTAATATAAGAATAATTAGGTTGAATACTTTTGAGATATTATAAATATCATTAGGGAAACACTCTTCAATATTCTGGGATTAGATAGAATTGACACAATTTCATCTGAAAACAGGAATTTATGTAGGAGCATACTATTTATTATCATATATTTCCTAGTTCATTTGGGTGCTTTCTCTGGTAATATTTCATGATGGCTGCAAATACTTTTTGGTAATCATGTAGTTCACTGTTTATACCTTATGGAACTAAAAGAAATCATGAATGCGAATGAAACCACTATGAATTTATATTATACAATTTCAACTAGTACCTTACTGAATCAAGACAAGCTTCTTACAATCAATCAGTAGTCAGTTTGTGATCCTACTCACAGTACCCTTTCTAAACATTCTAATCTCTCCTCAAGCTCCCCAAAGGATCCCTTCTTTACCCCACAATTTCAGATGACGAAAACATTTTGTATTTTACTTTAAAAATTACAGCTTTTTACTGGGTTTCTTTTTCACTCCTCATCTCACATCACTCAGACATCTTTCCTCAGTACTTTTTCCTTAAACTCAATATCAAATGAAGAAGTATCCATTATTCTTACTGAGGTACAACTCAACATAAACCCTTAGTCTCATTCCATCCCTTCCCATCTTCCCTAGCAGATTACTACCTCTATCATCCTTATTTGCTAATCTTCAATCTCTTCCTTTCCTAATGATTCTCTATGGTTTATAAATTCACAACCCTCCCCCCCCAAAAAAAAACCAATCCTGTCTCTTTATTCAACCATCCCCACTGGCTAGTCTCCTATATCTCCCTTCTACTTTCTCTCCTCTCATTTGCTTCTGAAACCTTTGCACTCTGGCTTCAGAGAAATGAAACTGTTCTCTCTCAAGTAACCAGAAAACTCTTAATTGGTAAATGTTATCATCTTTTCTCAATTCTCACCCTTCTTGACCTACATTTAATTTAAGATCACCTTCCTTCTAGATATTTTCTCATATCTAGATTTAGGTGACAATTTCCTCTCCTGGTCCTCACATGTGTTTGATTACTTTTTTTTTCTTTTGTCTTTTCAATTCTCTCCTGGTCCTGCTTCTCTACTCCTCCTTTACTTTTTTGCTTGATGAATTCATTAGTTCTCAGGAGTTCAACTATTTTCAGATTTATATTCAGTCCTCATCTATCTTGTGCTGAAATCTTGCATCACCAACTACTTTACATCTTAAGCTATCCTATAGGCATGAAAAAGCCATCAAATCCAAATCCTCCTTTCCCCCCAACTTTTCTATTACTTTAGAGGACAATGTTATTCTCTCAATAATCTAGGCTCCTCAACTCCTTATTTATACTTATCCTGTCTATCTAATCTATTGTCAAATTTTACTATATCTACTTTTACAACACCCCTGTCTTTCTACTCACAAAGCTACTATTTTGGTGCAGTCATTTATCACCTCATGCCTGAACAATTGCAATAACTTTTTAATTGGTCTCCCTGTCTTGTCTATCCCTATTCCAATTCATTTTCACCTCAGATGTCAAAGTGATTTTCCTACAGCTCAAGTTTTAACTCTTCCTATTCAATAATTCCCAATGGCTCCTATAATCTCCAGAATCAAATATAAAACACTCTGTTATTTAAAGCCCTTTTCTACTTTTCTTAACCTTTGTCCATCTCTATGTACTGTAATCTACACTCACCTATTTGCTGTCAGTATTACAACTTTTAGCTCACTACCTTCTCATTGGCTGTCCATCAAGCTTGAAATACTGTCCTTCACTTATGCATCCTGATTTCTTTGGCCTCCCCCAAGACAGCTCAAATCCTACGTTTGGCACCTGATCTTTTCAACTGAACTCCACTGATGCCCAAGATCTCATTGTTAGTGTCTTCCCTCTCAGATTATACTGTATATATCTTGAATGTACATAATTATTTGCACATTTCCCCCAGTAGAATTTAAGAACACTGAGAGAAGATACAATATTTTGGTCTATATTTGTATCCTTAGCACTTGAGCATACTTAAATGCTTGTTGACTTACCTAATGAATTGATATGAATAATCAGAGAATTATCAAAGAAAGCTAGTTTCATAACTATGCCTTTTAAGGAATCTTGTCTGATTTTGATTTTTGCATGGAAGACACATTGTTTCAGGACGGGGGTTAAGGAAAAATTTTGCTCCATTAATTATAAATTAAAGCAAACAGTTACAAGCAACAGGCAGAACTATATTTTCTGTTCCCTTTCCCTTTTAGTTAATTGTATGAGTGCAAATATATGTTCTTGTGTAATTTTATATGTGAAATCCTACCTATTTTTACTCAAATCTCCCTTGTGGCTATTTTCAATATGTTTGTATTTCATACTCATAAAGATTTTTTTTCAATATGGAAAAGTAGAGATTCATTCAATTGGCATTTCTTATATGCTTACTATATGCCACTTACCAGGCTAAGCACTTGAAATACTCAGATTAAAAAAGAAACAAACAATCCTTTTTCTCAAGATACTTATATTCTACAATAGGGAAATATCATTTTCACAGCTAAATCGCTATGATGCTATTATGGACATACGATTGTACAAACATGCATAGTGGATAAAGGATGGTATATATTGTGTCATAATGTGGTGTTAACAAAGCTTAGTGAAGCAAGAACTGGCCTTGGAGTCAGAAAAATCTTGGTTCAAGTCCCGATGCTGACATCTTTCTGATACTGAACAAGTTACATAACTTCTTAGATTTCAAGGCAACTTTGCAAGAATATTTCTCATAGCAATTAGGTGGTATAGTAGATAGAGTACAAGGCCTGAAGTAATAACAACTTATCTTTTTCAGTTCAAATATGGCCTCAGATTCTTACAAGTTGTGTGAACCTGGGCAAATCATTTAACCATGTTTGGCTCAGTTTACTCATCTGTAAAATCAACTAGAGAAGGAAATGGCAAACAACTTCAGTATTTCTGCCAAAAATACTCCAAATACGATCATGAAGAGCTGGATAAAACTGAAATGACTGACCACCACCAGGAAGTCTCAAAGCAGATATTGATATGCATTGGATGAAGGATTTTCTCAAAAAAGAACCTGTTATATTAATGAATGATAGATTTGGTGATAGGTGCATTACGTGATATATACATATATGACAATATATAACACATAATAAATTATATAATATATTATATAATCTGATACATATTATATTCAGTTATACACAAATGCATGTGTATATACATAACACTTACTATATGCTATTTAATGTTCTAGACACTGAGAATTTATTGCTCAGTCATTTCAGTCATGTCCAACTCTTCATGACCCCATTTAAAGTTTTCTTAGCAGAGATATTGGAGGAGTTTGCCATTTCCTTTTCCAGGTTGTTTTACAGATGAGAAAACCAAAGCAAAGGGTTAAGTGTCTGATTGAGGATCACACAACTATTGTCTGAAGATGGTTTTGAATTCAGTACTTCTTGACTCCAGGCCCAGCACTCCATCCACTATATCACTTAGCTGCACAGACATTGGGAATACACATTTTTTTAAAAATAGTTTTAACTAGCAACTTAACTGACATTATTTGGAATGGCCTTGTATAGACTGACCCTTTAATTGAACTCTAAAGGAAGATAAGTTGGATATAAGGAAGGAGATTATTTTACTTTACAATGCAAAGGCAAAAATAGAGAATGAAAAGTTGTGTATGGAGGAGATTATTTTGACTGGAGTATTAAGAATAAGAGGGGAACTAATGTTTAATAAGATTGAAAAGATAGACCAGAGAGAGTCTGATTAGGAAGGATTTTAAATGATAAAACCTTTTGTTTTATTTTATCCTCAAGATATGAGGGAACCTTTGATGCTTCCTGATATCATCCAAACTGTACTTTATAAATATCAACTTGTCTAGTATATGTCCTGGAAAGAAGTGGTTAAAGCTTGCACTTGAGTGCTGACTGTGTAAATGTGAACAAAGACGTGAGAAATGTGGTGGAGATAGAATTGACAAGATTGGCAACTGATTGAAAGTGGGGATATGATGGAGAGAGAAGAGTTGAGGATGACTAATTTTATAAACCTGGATTCCTGGAAGAGTTATGCTGCCATCAACAGAAATAGACTAGTTAAGAAAAGGAATGGATTTTTTTCCAGTGGAGACAAGATAATAAATTCTGCTTTGAACATATTTTTTTGGGATAGTGTAGTAACTTAAATGTGAAGACAGTACATGCTAAATAGTTTGGTTTAAATCAGATAAAACCCTATAATCTTAATATCAATTCCTTTTTTAACAGATGAAATTTTGAGGCATAATTTATATGACTTGTCTAAAGATATATATTTAACGTGTCTTTAGCTGGTGCAGTTAGGTGGTGCAGTGGATAGAGCATCAGCCTTGAAGTCAGGAGGACCTGAGTTGAAATCTGGTCTCAGACACTTAATACTTCCTAGCTGTGTAACCATGGGCAAGTCACTTAGCCCCAATTGCCTCAACAAAAAAAAAGTATCAGCATTTTTGGATTTAGGATTAGATTTGGGGGTTAGGATTAGGGAGTCAGCAGCTTTCTAATATATAATGATGAATAGTTATAAATAAGAGTGGATAGTTCAGTAGTGGGAGATTCCAAAACTCTCTGAAATCCATACAGAGGAGTTTAAATATTATTTAGCAGCAAATAAGAAAACACTAAAGATTTTTAATAGAAAATAAAGATTTTAATAGATAAAACATAGTAGAGCAACTAAGTAAAACAATAGACACAGTATAAGGGAGGGAGTCAGGAAAACTCATAATCATAATCAAATCTCATTTCAGACATTTGCTAGCTAGGTGACCTTGGGCTAGTCATTTTCCCCGTTTGCCTCAGTTTCCTCATCTCAAAAATAAGCTGGGAAGAACATGGCAAAGTGCTTCAGTATCTTTGCCAAAGAAATCCCAAATGTGGCCACAGTCACTCAACAGCAATAGGCTTTCTGCTTTAAAATGATGAATAGTAATACATAAGATAGGTTAATTCACTGGTGCCAGATTTAAAAGTCTCTAAAATCCATATGGAGGAGTTTACATATCATCATTAAAGATTTTTGAGTAGGAAAATGATAAAATAAAAGTGCTGTAGATCATAAATTTTATACTGAGAGGTATCTCAAATGTTATATATTCCAAGTTCTTGACTTTACAAACTAGGAAAATGTGGGTCATATAGGGTAAATGATTTGAAGATCATGTAGTTAGTACATTTCAGAGTGGGGTCTTGAATTTTGGTCCTTTGTTTCTGGATCTAGTATTCTTTTCATTATATCATGTTTAAGATTTGGCCTTCTTATGAAAAGTGGATTAAGGTGAAATCACAAAGGTAAGTTATTGGCCAAAGGAAGCAGTTATGAAAATGAGGAAGAAAAATGACAGTAGCTTATGATATTTTCTCAGACACTTAAAAACCATTTTGTTTTTGACAATAAAAATGTAATTAATGGTGGGAATTTTTTTTTATTAAAAGCTTTTTATTTACAAAACATATGAGTGATTTTTCTACATTGACCTTTGCAAAAGCTTTTTTTTTGTTCCAAGCTTTTCCCCTCCTTCCCCCCGCCCCCCACCCCCACCCCTAGATGACAGGTAATCTAATACATGCTAAATATGATAAATTATATGACAAATACAATATATGTATACATATCTATACAGTTATCTTACTACACAAGAAACATCAGATCTAGAAAGAGAGAAGAAAAAAAAAAAGCAACCTAAGAAGGAAAACAAAATGCATGGAAATATTCACAGAAAGCGTTAAAATGCTGTGTTGTGGTTCACACTCAGTTCCCACAGGCCTCTCTCTGGATGTATATGACTATCTTCATCACTGAACAATAGGAACTGGTTTGAATCACATCATTGTTGAAGAGAACCATATCCATCAGAATTGATCATCATACAGTCTTGTTGCTGTGTATAATATTCTCCTGGTTCTGCTCATTTCACTCAGCATCAATTCATGCAAGTCTCTCCAGGCCTCTCTGAAATCATCCTCCTGGTCGTTTCTTATAGAGCAATAATATTCCAAAACATTCATATACCATAATTTATTCAGCCATTCTCCAATTGATGGGCATCCTTTCAATTTCCAGTTTCTTGCCACTACAAAAAGGGCCTCCACAAACATTTTTGCACATGTGGATCCCTTTCCCTCCTTTAAAATATCTTTGGGATATAGGCCCAGTAGAAACACTTCTGGGTCAAAGGGTATGCACAGTTTGATAACTTTTTGAGCATAGTTCCAGATTGCTTTCCAGAATGGTTGGATCTGTTCACATTTCCAAAATGGTGAGAATTTCAAGCATCACAACAATCTCCTTGTGGGAGATAATTTTTAGTAGGATGACCTTTCAAGATCCCTCAAATCAGATTATAAAGCCAATTGTCCATTTTCCCTCAAGTGGGTAAGTCTCTTAACTTCCCTGGCCTTCATAAAATAGGGATCATGCTTATATTATGCATCTAGTAGGATCATTTTGGGGAAAGCATTTCATAAAAAATGTAAAATCTGATATAAATATGAAGTATTGGTGAATGAGGCAGAGTAGTAACAGCAATGTAAGAAAAATAAATATATTTTAAATATGTACATATGTGTATATATATGAAATGAGAACAAATTATTAATGACTTTAATTCAATGAGTTATTTAATTTAATAAACATTACATATAGGGAAATATCCTTGCCTTATTTGTGATATGATTAAATTTCACTCTCATACATATACACTTTGCCCATGAACCAACATATTGATTTTCTAACAAAGCAATGCGTTAATAGTAAGGATAGGAAAGAGTTCATAGTTTAACTCTCAGATTTTGTCATCTCCAGGCAATTATCTGGGGTCCTGAAAATCTAGGATCCTTCTTGGTCCTGAAGAATATCTTAGATGATTGAAATAGGGATAAATAGAGAGGGACCAAGAATTGGAGTTGAATCACTCTCCTATAAGGTCATGTGGCACTTTGCCAGCAATTCTATCATTGTGAAGAGTATTATAAAGGTTCCCACATCAGGTCTTCATGATTCCCTTGAATTAACTTTCCTTGTACATTAGTTTCTTTAGAGTCCTGACCATTAAAACTAGTTTATAGGATCAAATCCATGATGTGATAAATAATTGGAGGCTTCAGTCTTGAAACTTTTTATATTCAGGAAAAAAAGGGGGAGAAAGGTATCACCTCTTAGTGATTTATGCTGTCAGCCCTTTAAAATAAGTGATTTAGTCAATAGCAATTTTGTACAGTGCCTTGTACATTTGTCAAGTGAATGAATGAATACAAGATCTTTAATAATATAATTTTATAAGGATGCTTTATAGGGAGCAAGTGTAAAGTCTTTTTTATTTATATTAGTCTTTTACTCCAGGTAATTGTAGGCAAATCTACAGTATACTTTAATAGTGTAGGTGTGGCTTTGTATAATTATTTTAGCTTCCTTTCAAGTAAAATCAGAATATATATTTTTTATGGTTTTAACCATTTATAATAATCAGTTTGTTATACAACACAGCTTGGGCTAAGTGTGGCTATGTAGAACCTGTATTCAGGGAGAAGTACAGTACATCTTACCTTTCAGGTCATTGGTTTATAGAAATAGGAATTTAATCTGAGGAGACATTCAGTCATTCTTGGATTTGGCTTCAAGGATAATGCAACAGAAAATAAACTAATGTAAGGAAGTGGAAGAAAGGACAAAGAGAATTTAGTTGAGTTTGGGAAGTATTTTATGTCCCAGCTTTGAATTCATCTACTTTTATATTTGGCCTAGGTGAAGAAATGTAGCAAATACCTTTACTCAAAAAAATCATTTGGTGACCCATCATTGGGCCTCCTAAGAGGTATATTAAGAATATTTTCTTTTTAATATAAATAACTTAACACATTTTAGTTGTTTACAGTAATTTTTTAATCATTTAGAGTATTTTTATAACACTTTTTAAATGTCTTATACTTTAAAAATATGTATAGTAGGGTGATATCAACAAGTAACCCTTACTAACCATGTCTGCTGTTAGATAATTTTCCATAATCCATTAGGAAGACAGTATATTCTATTATTTCACCCCCTCTAGGCTTTCTATTCACTTGGGAAAGAACTAGCTGCAAGCCTGTCACTTCATCTTGAGCCTCAAATACCTCACAAACCTTTTCTCCCTCCACTGTTGGTGTTCCTAAACCAACTAGTAACACCACAAAGAAGTGAACTCAAGTGGCCCTCAGCACCATCTCCTGCTGTGATGAGTCATACAACTAGAGGTACTTTGTTGCATTAGATTTGATCACTGCCATGAGCAGTCCTTCCATTGTCAGCTAAGAGACCCTTCAGGGAGTTGTCCCTTAATAGAAAGTCTCTTTTCTTCCCTCCTGTTGTAACTTTAAATTAAAAGAAACTGTAGAGAAGTTGGTGATGTGGCAACAATTCATTCTTCTACCCACTGTGAAACCAGCATCTAAGAAAATTGGAAGAAAATTGAGTTATTTCTGGTGTGTGTATGTGTGTGTGTGAAGGGGATGTGGGAGATAGTGATGGTGATAGTGAATGAAGACCATAATGGTTAGGTTCATTTAAAAAAAAAACAAAAAACATTTAGTTTTTGAGAGATAAATATTTCTAAATCTTTGATTAGATCAAATTCTTTGATTCCAGGATCCAAAGTTCTGCTCCTTGGATAAAATACTTTGAATGAAAAGTGCTGAGTCAATATATTTTTAAATTTTTAGTAGTTTTCTTGTAATCTTATGGTTTCCCCCCCTGGAATTAGAAGTGATTGTTGGATGCAGTGGATCCAAAATTTTGTTCCTTGCATAGAATACTTTGTATGGAAAATACTGTCAATATACATATAGATTTTTAGTAGTTTTCATGTAGCCTTATGATTTTCCCTCTAGAATTTGAAGTGATTGTTGGATGCAGTGTGGGGAAAATGTCCCAATTAGAATCTGAACTAATCTAATGGGTAGGAAAGCATGATATCATTATTGGATAATTAGAATGGTTTTCAGTGGGTGGTGTTTTAGGAGTGCTTTTTTTGGGAGAAGGTTTATAAAATCTGGATATGTAGTAAATAGGGTAAAGTATATGTAGAGCATTATAAATAGGAAATATTTGAGTTGATGGCTGGAATGGATGATCATAAACTAGATTAAATGCCCAAGATGGTGAACAAGAGAATGAGGGAAATCAAGAGAGAAAAGATTGCACAGAATGTTGCTAGGTCAAATGACTCAAACCAGATTAATCCACTGGGCAATATAAAGGGTTTACATGGCCCTTGAAAAGTGAGAGTGCTAAGATTGATGTGGTTTACAGAATAGATTAGTTAGATCTGGTATTATCAAAAGCTGAGTAAAGCATCAACACTAGCATTTCTGGAGAATAACTAGGAAATGTATTACAAGTGAATTTTTTTTTAGTTGATCCAAAAATTAAACTACTGGCAGTGGAAAAAATTAAACTACGAGGTGATGAAAAACCACTTAAGACATATTCAGTGGTAAAGAAATATATATACATATATATGTATATACATATACATATATCTCAACATAATATTTTATGTCAAGAAATTCTTGCATTAATACAAAACAAAATTGATATAAAGTAAAGAAGTGATTCTTTACTCTTGCAACCTATCATTGGCCACTGACTATGTCTTTTGCTTTTTGGTTTGCAGCATTTACTAGTCAGCACACAATTACTTTTGTGTGAGGATTACTCTTTAAGACCAGGTGCCTGAAGGCATTAGTTTCTAACATAGCCACAAAGTAACAAAACAGTAGCTATCATTCATTCATGACTTTTGAGTTGACAGAAATTACCAGTTATTACACAATTCCTAGTTAACTTGAAGGAGCTGGGATGTTTACTATTGTAATGACTTTAAGTGCAGCTTGAGTACTGTTAGAAATGGCTGCTATCTCTATAATCAGGAATGTCAAACTGGAAAATAGGTTGAAAAAAAACATAAAAAGAAATTATAAACTTATCAGGAGTTTCACTAGTAATTCAGGCAGTATAATGTTAACATCAATGAGAGCCTCGTGGCTAAAGCTCTGAGCACAGTGCTTTGGAAATAAAATGAGATTGTGAAAAGAATTAGCAATACAAGGCATTTTAAGTGCTTTATTGCAGAGGTCTGTGATACTCTGTGAAATCCATGCTGCCTCCTTCTTCCTGCTGTGTTTAATTTCAGCATCTAACGCTATTACCTATCCTTGGAGAAAAAAAAAATATTATTCCCTTTTAGTTCTTTAAAATGGCGTATCACATTGCATGAGTTTTCATCTTAATGTTCTTAATTTTTTTTAAAGAAAAGAGGTATATTGAAGTTTAAGAGCCTGTATACCCCTCCCACTGTTTGATGCCATGAAATTGCCTAGGGTATGGCATCAGACTTATTAAGAGGACTAGTTGCAAACTAGTAGAGAAGATAATAGAAATAAAGTTCAGAAAGTGCTCTGGAAACTAAGAGAATTGTCATAATTAAAATCAAGTGAAAGTATGCTCAACTTGAAACCAGGTCAGGAGTCAGGAATTATAATTTTATGTAAGGAGTTGTTATGAACAAGGTCAGGCAAAATTCAGGTCTAAAGGTAGCTTTTTTTACTTCATTGGAATAGTCATACTTTTTTGATATGATATGAGAAATTTAGAAAGGTCTATCCAGATGTAACTCTCTCCTTTTTTGACCTGGTATATATTTTCTCCCTCTCTAATTTTTTATCTTTCACTTCTGAGATGATACTTTAAACTGTGTGATGGTTTCCTCAAACAAGGCAAAATCAAGTTCAAAATATTCTGTGTCTCCTTAACCATTGAGAACTATAGATCATGAGTCCTCACAGATGTGTTTATTTTTAATAGTTTAGGAAGAAGATAACAGTTAATTCAAATCAAAGGCTTTTAATGAAATAGTACAAGAAAAATAGCAATAAACCATTTTTGCCATAAACCTAATTCCTACTTTACTATACTCTATCAGTAGGAAGAGATAGGGAAATAATATAGAACAGGAATAGCAATCCCATGTACTTTGGGTGCACACATGAAGGAGCATTCTTACTTAGATGGTCATTGAGTTTTCTGATGAAGGGATCATACGGCTTTCATTGGGACCTCTCCTTAGTGTTCAGTCTATTCTAGGCATGTTAGGTTCTGATAAATGTGTGGTTCCTTCCAGGCTGGTAATCTCTTCCGGGCATTTCTCCCTGAAGGTCTCATATAGATGCTTTTCAACGTTGTTATTCTGGTCTTCTCGTCACTCTCGTTCATTGATCAGTGCTAGTTCCACTTGACATAGGGCTGTGGATCTTTCTAATTTCACTTTTTGATTTCAGCTGAAGTTCCCAACTAGGATGTTATCTCATTCTCATAAGCAGAATAGTGACTTCTGCCATTTCCTGTATTACAGGCTTCTCTCCCTTCCCCCCCCACCCCCCAACTCTTTCAGAAAGGCAAACATCCTAAGGTATCCCAGTCTTTAGTCTGGGAGAAAACAATATCTGACTCACTTTTAACATCTCTTCCCTAATCCTTCCTCCTCCAAAAAAAAGGCAGTAATATTTCTGTTTCTCAGAGTATTTAGATAAAAATAAATAAAGCAAAACAAAAAAAAGCAAAACAAAATATCTTTGTTGCTCTAGGCAACTCCCATGTAGCTAATCTAATGCTTTCATGTTTAAATCTATTTTTTGCTCATTCAGGATTTCTACTCACTGAGTAGAATGAGTTTCTACTTGGCTTATGGTTAGGGAGTTCATATAACTTGCTACCTAATTTACATATAGGAAAATATTTTCAGTATCCTTTTGCTCTTCCTTCAGACTACCAAGGGCTCATAGGATCCAGGTTCCCTCATTTTCTCAATTCTAAAACTGTTTTCCTCTTTGAAGATGAGTTGTGGGCCTTGGAGGAGAGAGAAGGAAATAAAACTAATCCCAGGGGCAAGTTAATTATCTTCTACCTGCTTAACTACATTCCTGGTTATATACTGTACATATATGAATATATGTGTGTACATATAAACTTTTCCAGACGTTGAGCCTACCCTTACACTTGAAATTTCCAGTATCCAAGTCCTCTTTATTCTTTCTGACCAAAATCTATTATATCCTTACCTTTTCTACTTCCATAGTTTCTACCATTGCTAAAACCTTTATTATCCGATGTCTGGTTTGTTGCCATAGCTTTCTGATTGGCTTTCCTGACTCTGTACTCTCTAATTCAAGATACACATCACTGTCAGATTACTCTAGAATATCATCTTGGTTCTATTACCTTCCCATTCAAAACCTTTACTAACTTTCTATTGTCTATAATACTAAATCCAAATTCCTTAGCTTGGCCTTCAGAGTCCCAAACTGTTCTACTTAACATCTCTAAAGAATTCCTTCTATTTTACAACCTTCTTCATTGTTCTAAACATATTTCTTTTGATTCTATCAGGTTCTTACACCTCTTTCAATGTTTAGGTCAAATCTCATTTCTTCCATTCAGCCTCTCCTCATCACTTTAGCTGGAAAATCTCTCTTTCATCAAATATAATATTTTATTATCTTTATTATATGTAATACACTTAACACATTTGTATTGTGTTATTTGTACATGTCAGTGCCCTGACTAGATCACAGGGTCATACATTTAGCCATAGAATGAATCTCAGAGTTTATCCAGTTTATTTTATAGTCAGAAAAAAAATGCCCAGAAAAAAGTAGCTGAGCTGAGATTACACTCATTTCTTCTGACTTCATATTCTAAGTCTATAAAATTCTTTTGTTCTCACCCCAGTCACACAGAAGCTAGCACAATACTTTGAACAATATAATTGCTCAATATATATCATTTCAATGAATGAATGAAGATTTTTAAAAAAAGGCAGAATTGTTAATGGTTAGAAATAAGCTAGACTTCTGATGTAACTGATACAACAAATTCACAAATGAGAACGATTTCTCTGTCATTTTAAGTCAACAACTTTTCTGAAATTCCTGACCTGAGAGCATTGTATGGTGAAAGTGTAAAACATGTGACCCACAGTCTGTAATCTACTCTCAATATCAATAAATAGGTCTGATCCAGATTAAAATGTAATTGGGAAATATTTAACAAAATAAATAAAAAAACAATAAAGCACAGATAACATTACATTTAAAACTAAGTCAACATGTTGCTTGGAGTTATGGGTTTACTTGCCTCAGTTCTATTTGAATTTGACACTACTGTCTAGGGTATTGAAAAGTTAAATGACTTCCTCAGAGTGACTTTACTACTGTGTGCCATGGATTGTGTGTGTGTGTGTGTATGTGTGTGTGTATGTATGTATGTGGGAGATAGATTGTACTAAATTTTCCTGTGTTTTAGGCTAGTTCTTTATCCAGTATGCCATATTCTCTCTTCTTCTGACTATGATCACCATTAAAATGTTTGTATGTTAAATTGTTCATTAGCATACATTAGTTTATTAGGTTATCTAGTTGAAGCCTGGGATTTTATGGAAATAAATTAGAGGACAGCTAAATTTCAGTGAGAGTGAGTATTAGGGACAAGACTAGTAGTGGGTAGGATGTGTCTCTTGGGGAGGGAAGAAAAGAAAGTTACTTAAGTGAATACTATGAAGCAACACTACCAGTTTAGATGCTTTTCAACTATAAGAATTAGGAAGCAGATTAAAAGGGGATTTGAGGTTTTTGAATATGAGGTTGATGGTCTTTAAAATAACATAGTAGTGAAGTACTGTGCTGCTTTTATGTAAACTAGAGTCATAATGCCTTAGTATTTCCTTTAAAACCACCATTTCCTCATAGTTAACTAATAATAGGTTGAAACCAAACTGACACCATTATCCAACTAGCTCTCTGGACCTAGTTCAGGGGATATAAACTTTTCTTATGTCCCAGAATGCTTTAAATTTTTTTTCTTTTCCTAATTTTCCTCAGATTCATAAAATCACTTAAACACAAGCGTTATGAAAAACCTGGACAACATTCATATATCTTGAGTATTGTTCAAAGTTTGAAAAATTGTAAATTGCTTAACATGTCTCTTATTATGAATTGAATTGTAAAAGCTAGTAAAGATGGTATCTGAGCAAACTGAATCTGACCTAAAAAAATTGTCCCAAAATCATCCTTTGCTTAAAACTACTTTCTTTATTAAGTTACTTAGTTTTGGTTTTAATTTTAATTTTTCACTTCATTTTGGTTACATTTTAATCTTAATGTTTAAAAATGTTGATTATCAGTATGTTCTAGAAATTTTGATTAGCATTTCAAAGAAATAGGAACTTTAAAAATTTCAAGACAATCTTTTTGTTATTTTTTTTTTTTTTTTGTGAAAAGCTTAAGTAAGTGAAAACTGGATGAGAAATCCATAAGTAAAAAGTTGGATGAGGTCAATAACCATAGAATTAAGACCATAACAAAAGATATTGCATCATATACTTGAAAATTTTGTTTTACTTGTTGAATTGTTGTAGTAGTGACTGAGTCTTTGGGACCCCATTTGGGGTTTTCTTGCAATCATGCTGGAGTGGTTTGTCATTTTCTTCTCCAGCTCATTTTTACAATTGAATAAACTGAGGCAAACAAAGTTAAAAGATTTTCCTAGGATTACACAGTTACAACTGTCTGAGAACAGATTTGAACTCAGGAAAATGAGTCTGTTTGGCTTTAGGCCTAATGCTTTATCAACTGAAAAATAACTTATTGTTAAAAAGGACCTCGGGGTCAAATTGGTACACCAGAGCTAATAAGTTTTTTCTGTTAACAGCTTTTTTGTAGTCTGTGTATACATAGACATTCACCAATATCAAAGAAGATTTATTTATTATTTATTAGTTGGAAAGCATGCTAACATTAGAAAATATTTACTAAATTATTTCGAATTTGCCTTGCAGGTTATTCCACCTCTTTATCCGTAGTTGTATGACTAGACTGATCATTTTTTTTTTCTTAGATTCCAAAGATATTTAACATAAGAGATAACAGCTTTTCTCTGGAAGATCAGTTTTTCTAATACTTAATAGGCTTGATTTTGCCTGTTGAGTAAATGTAAATAAGTAAGTTATGAGTAAAGTAAGAATACTTATTCTAAAGAAGAAACTATAATTCAAATAGATTTCTTTATTCAGGAAGATCAAGATTGTTCTTCTGTTTTTTAATAGATTTCAAAATATCAGGAAAAAAATAAAAAATATATCTTTCAAGTATACTCCCATGCTATTGATTCTTTTAAAAGGAAAAAAGTATATTTTAAAAATAATTTATGAATTAAAAAATTAAACATGAGACATCATTTTCTTCTAAACTTTTTTTGCATCACCATAACTCTTTATTAGAATTTCATCAATAATTCAAGCATAAAAAAACAAAAACATAAAGATAGCATAGGGCATCTTGGAACTTAAACCAGTGTTCCAAAGACAGATAATAATCCTGCATCTTATTGTCATATATTCTGATGAAGCAATTTTTAAAATAGAAGATTTACTGAGATAAACCCCTCTAAAATTATGAAACTGTTATATCTGTTCCCCTTTTGTTTCAACTCAGAAAAACAAATAACAAAGTCAACCTTATACCAGTGTTCAGGGGAAAAGGAACATATTCTAGAGGTGCTTTTTTAGTACAGTTTTCAATGCTATGCAGTTATAAAGTGAGCTATTTTGGAACTGTGCATACATTAGTGTTCTGGTACAGCATTATACAGTAATGTGCGAAAAAGTATAAGATCACACCTTGTTTAAATTTGCAGTTTTTGTGCATAATCTGACAGTGAACCCTTGTCAGGTTTTTGACTGTATATAGAAGGAAAAAAAGTTTACAGAAACCTACAGATCAGTGCAGGTTGTATTTGTATGACAGTTTGGAGTAGAATTTTTCTTTTAGATTTAGTTTTAAGTCATTTTCTGAAAGATCAAAGACTTTTGTTAAAGTCAGTACATAACATTTTAAATCTAATTCAGCTATTTGCTTTTTCTTGATAAAATATATCAAACTGCACAATATGTTCATACAAATGAAATATAGAAGAGCTATGTTGCTGTATGCTTTAAATGTAAAACTATATATTGATGAAATTTACTTTTAAAATAACAATCAACAAAACTTACCCATCCAGATGAATACAAGGGTTTAAGAATTCACCTTTGAGAGATGATTCAATTATTCCAATAAATCTGTCATTTACCAAATAATTTTTAGTCTCTATTTTTATATAGCTAATCTTGTCCTTCCCTCCCTTATCCCTTTAAAAACCAAAACCCAAAATAACAAATAATATGATGTTATGCAACTTGGTCAGTCACTCCTATTTTTCAGCAGACTAAAAGCTAAATTACTTTGGTTTGTTTCTAAAAATAAAATAAATCATCAAAGAACAAAGATATGCCATTGTACAACAGTGGATTTTGGGGGGAATTCAAAGATGCCTTCCTTTTAGCTATAACATTTTATGATTCTAAAAGACTCTGAAAGCAGTTCTACAAAGAACTGGAGTGATTAGGTCAACAAATATTTACTTAAGTACCTATGATGTAAAGAGTACAGTACCAGCTGAAAAGATTAAAAAAAAAAGAGGGGGGGAGATTTGCTTGTTTGTTTTTTCTTTTGTAGCTATATCACCAGAAAGAGTGAATAATTTACTAAAGCTGACTTTCTGAATTGAAAACACTTATTTGAATGGATAAGCTCTAGTTTGTTTAAAAAAAAAGAATCAATCATATTACTTAATAGTTTTACTTTGTGTTATTCTCTATAAGATAAAACCAAACCAAATATTAATGCACCCTTATTGATTAATAGCCCAAATGCCATACATGATTAGTAGCATTTTTTGTGATTGAGACAATTAAAGGACTAAAGTCATACAATATTTATCTCAGTTTGAAAGATCTTCAGATAATGAAATATAGTATCAAGACATTAATGTTTAATGGATTTGTTTAAGTATAATACTACTCTATTTGACAAATACATATGTAATATATACTTATATTTGCTCAGGGACAGTTTATGTATTACCTTTTAGATTATTTAATAAGAATTTCACAATATTTGAAATTTTTATCTGATCGAAAATCACATCTTTATGAAAATGCCTATTTACTGTCCACCTTCTTGACCTTCAAAAAAGAAAAAAAAAACTTTTTAAAAACATATGTCCAAATGTAAAATGGGCTTCAACTCTGTTTTAAAAAAATTGCTTTTAAGAAGGCCAGGGTAATGTAGTATTTGGAGCATACTAGGTACTAAAATACAAATAACAAAGGGTAGTGGAAAATCTAGGGGATTTGAAATTAGTAGATCTGTTTTTAAAAATAGATCTATCTTTAAATCTTGGATTAAAAACAGCTGTGAAATTCTGTTCAATTTAGTATTTTAAAACTTGAGTTTTCTCATCTATAAAATGGGGGTATTTGTGCTTTCACCATCTTTCACTGGACTGTTGAGGGTAAAGTACTTTGATAAAATTTCAAAGTTTTTATAAAGATGTATTATTCCTATTCTCTAATTAGTTATTTGAATAAAATTTAAATATGGTTATAATAGAAAATAATGTTTGTCTTCATATCAAAAATCCTAATTTTCCTTTAGTTTTTACATTGAAAACTTTTATTTGTAGTGGATAGAAAATGAAGAAAACTATTACCAGAGAAATTCCTCTTTCTTTGGAATATTTGATTTGAACATAGTATCAATTTGTTGATGTGAATGGAGTATTCAAATCCTCATCTACTTTGTGTGTATGCCTTTATAGAGCTCCTGCAAGCTTGCATTACTTTGTATAGTAAGTAGGTCATTTGGTAGTATTCATGGAGGTCTGTAGATGTGTAGAGTTCTACAATTTAGCCAAAATAGACTGCAAGCTGTTCCTTCATTTTGTCTTAAACTCTCCTCTCTGCATTTGTAAAGACTATCTTTCAAACCTTGAAATAACCCTGTCTGTTCACTTATCTTCCTTCAAGGCTAACCTCAGCTTCCACAAATTCAATGAAGCCTCTTTGTTAAAGACAATTTAAATCATCCTCTTCATAAGACGTTTTTTCTCTTGTCCTTAGGCACATTTTACCTAATGTCATATTTATTTTAGTTTTTTGAAGATTAAGTTGTGTATATTTTTTATCTTGTAATTTCAGTGACTACCATTGGCTCTTCCGTGTAGTATGTGCTTAATAAATGTTTATTGAATGAAAGTGAATTGGGGTAGAATGGAGGAACTAATTTTTTAAAAAAAAAATTCTATTTTTTGAACAGATACAAATTTTATTGAAATCTTTAAAATTTTCAACCAACTTATCCTTTATTCCTTTTCTTTCTGCTCTTTATCGTTCTTTGTCATGCCCATTCTCTCTTCTCCAACTCAAGAGGTATTGGTATATCAAGTTTGAGGAGTGATGGGTAAACAGCACTGCCAAAAGAGGAGAACCATGTAACAGCTTTTTCTCTTCACTTTTGTAAACATCAGGAGTTTTCTTTTTTTTAAAATATTTTTTCTTTTACTAAATATTTCCCAATTATATTAAAGCATTTACTGTTCATTGACAAAAACAGTTGAGCTCTGAATTCTCTTCCTCCCTCCTACCACTCCTTCTTTCTTAATAAAGTAAGAAATTTTATATTATTATACATTCAAAATCCTGGAAAATATATTTCTGTGTTAGCCACATTGAAAAAGAAAACGGACTAAAAAATCAAGAAAAATAAAGTGAAAATAATTACACTTCAATCTGAACTCAGAGTTTGTCATTACTCTCTTTGGAAATGGATAGCATTTTTCATCATGAGTTGTTTGGAATTGTCTTTCATCATTGTCTTGATAAGAGTAGTTAAGTTCTTTCATAGATGGCCCTCGTAACAATATTGTTCTTCCTCTGTAAGTGTTTTTCTGGTTCTACTCATTTCACTTTGCATCAGTTTTTATAAGTTTTTCCAGGTTTTTCTGAATTTTGCCTGTTCATTTCTTATTGCATGATAGTATTCCATTACATTTGCATATCACAATTTGTTCAGTTTTTCTCCAGTTGATGAGTATCCTCTCAATTTCTAATATTTTGCCACCATGAAAAGGACATTTAGCACAAGTAGGTCCTTTTTATTTTTTTATGATCTCTTTGGGATATAGACCTAATACTGGTATTGCTAGATCAAAGGGTATGCACAGTTTGGTTGTCTTTTGGGCATAGTTCTAAATTGCTGTCCAGAGTTGTTGGATTAGTTCACAACTCCACTAACAATGTATCAGTGTCCCATTTTTCCCATATCCTCTCCAACTTTTATGATTTTGTTTCCTGTCATCTTAGAGCCAATCTGATAGTTGTAAGATGATACCTTAGAATTGATTTAATTTGCATTTCTCTAACGTAAGTAATTTAAAGCACTTCTTCATATGCCTATGGATAGCTTTGATTTCTTCATATGAAAACTGCTTGTATGAACATTTCTCAATTAGGGAATGACATATTCTTATATACTTGGCTCACTTCTCTATATATTTGAGAAATGAAGCCTTTATCAAAGATACTTGCTATAAAGATTGTTTCCCAGCTTTCTGCTTTCCTCTAATATTGGTGCATTAATTTTCTTTTTAAATTTAATGTAATTAAAATTATATATTTTGTATTTCATAATATTCTCTTATCTTTGGACATGAATCTGAAACTCACTTATAACTTCTCCTTTGAGAATTAGAATGCTATATCACTTGATGCATATAGGTTTATTATTGATTTTACTTCATTGTCTCTGATACCTTTTAGAAAGATGTAGTTTCATGATATCTTTTAATTAGGTCTATTTTTGCTTTTGCTTTGTCTGAGATTAGGATTGTTACCTCTGTTTTTTTTTTTCTTCAGCTGAAACATGATATATTCTCCAACTTCTTACCCTTTGCTCTCCTTCTCTCTCGCTCTCTTTCCCTCTCCCTCTCTCCCTTCCTCTCTTCCTTCCTCCTTTGATCTCTCTCTGTCTCTCCCTTTCTGTCTCTGTGTCTCTGTCTTTCTGTCTCTCTGTCTCTCTCTGTCTTTCTCTTTCTCTCTCTTTCTCTCTCTTTCAAGTTTCTTAAAAACCACATATTGTAGGGTTCTGTTTTTTGATTCACTCTGTTTATGTTTTATGGTGTACACATTTTCTTTATCCCGTACACATTCATAGTTATTTTCCTCCATCTTATTTTTTTTTTACTGTGTGTTTTCTCTCTCCCTTCACCCTTTCTTTCCTTGACAGTGATTTACTGCTGCCTACTGCCTCCTAGGCTACACTCTTTTTTTGTCAACACCCTCCCTCTTCTGCCCTTTACTTATTTCCCTCCACTTTTACTTTGTTATTAGGTAAGATATATTTCCACATTCAACTGATTGTGTATCTTATTTCTTCTTTGAGCCAGTACTACGGAGAGTAAGGTTAAGTGATGCCCATTACCTATCTTCCCATCTTTCCCTCTACTATAACAGGTTTTTTCACACCTCTTCATTGGAAATAATTTATATCATTCTACTTTTACCTTTTTTCTGCACCCAGTGTACTCCTTTTTCTCATCCTTTAATTATTTTTATATCATTCTCTTAAACTCACTTTATACTCATGCTCTTTATGTATATTCCTTCTAACTATACATAGTAAAAATTTTAAGAATTACAATCATAATCTTTCTATATAGGGATATAAACAGTTCATCCCCATTGAATCCCTTATGTTTTCTTTTCCCTTTTCCCATTTTTTCCTTTTTAGGCTTCACTTAGGTCTTGATATTAGAGATCAATTTTTTTGGTTTAATTCTGATCTTAACTTTATGAAAGCTTGACATCCTTCCATTTCATTGAATGACCACCCCCCCCCCCAACTTTTGAGTATTGTGCTTAGTTTTGCCTGGTTAGTGATTCTTGATTATAGCCATAACTCTATTGCTTTCCAAAATATCATGTTCCATTACCTCTGGTCCTTTTATGTTGCACCTACAAAATCCAGTGTAATCCTGATTATGGGTCCCTGATATTTGAATTGTTTCTTTCTGACCACTTGATGTATTTTCCCCCTACCCTGATGGCTCTTATATCTGGCTCTAATGTTCCTTGGAATTTTAATTTTTGAATCTCTTTCTTGAAGTGATCAGTGGATTTTTTTCAATATTTATTTTCCCCTCTGGTTCCAGGATACCATGCAATTTTCCTTGATAATTTCTTGAAAGATGTTGTCCAGATTCTCCTTTTGATTATGGTTTTTAGGTAGTCCAGTGATTCTGATATTGTCTCTTCTGAATCTATTTTCTGTATCAATTGTTTTTCCAAGGAGTTATTTTACATTTTCTTCTATTTTTTCTTCTTTTAAATTCATCTGATTGATTTTTGATATTTCATAAAGTCATTAGCTTTCACTTGCCCAATTCTAACTTTTAAGGAGTTGCTTTCTACAGTTAGTTTTTGTACTTCTTTTTCCATTTGGCCAATTCTACTTTTTAAGCAGTTATTTTCTTTTTTCAAGCTACTGACTCTTTTTTTCATAATTCTTTTTCATTACTTTCATTTCTTTTCCCTTTTTTCTTCTACTTTTCTTATTTGATTTTTAAATTCCTTTTTTTGAGTTTTTAAGTGAGTTTTTTTTCTGGGATTGAAACCACTTCTCATTTTTCTTAGAAATTTTTTTCCTTTTCTGAATGTGTTTTCACTGTCAGATTCCTTTTTTTGTTGTGCTTTGCTCATCTTTTTTGTTCTTGTTCCTTTCTTTTAAATTTGAGCTCTTTTCTCAGAATGGAAGAGACAATGTCTTAGGTTTCTTGTTTCAGGGGATACAGGCACTGGCTATTTACCTTCACTAATGATACTCTGAAGCCCACATGAGATTCTCATGTCTGTGATAATGTGGTGATGTGGGGGGGGGGCATGACTGTTATTGCTGAAGGCTGTAGGGATCTGGTGAGCTGGGGTCTTAGTGTTGGTGTCTGGTATTTGCTAAGACTAGTAAGATGTTTCTGTGTTTCCCTGGAGCTACACTGAAGCATGTAGTGGTCCGCAGAGCTGGAATCTGACCCTTCCCTTAACTATGCTGATATACCTAAGGGGTCCTGGATTGGAGTTTATTTGCTCCATCACATTGGAGCTCAGGATCTCCCACTGGTTTGCCGAGATAGGGCTTGCTGCTGGCTTTTTTGGATGCTTCCTGTCCTGAACTGTGCTCCCCTTTTATCTAAGTGAGACAGATCTTTCCTGTCTATCTTTCAAGTTTCTTGGTTTAGAAGTTTCTTTGTTTGGAGGTAAATATGGGGAAATTATGGTTATTTACTACTTATTCTGCCATTTTGACTCTTGAACTCACAAGAGCACTGGGGAATGTGAACTCAATCTTGTAATAAAATGGTAATGTGTTACACATGGAGGAAATCATATGGCAAAAAGGGCAGTTCACAACTCTTGGTTAGTGGAAGACCTTTTCTGCATTCATAAAAGCCCTGTTAGATGTCTACTCCACAAATCAACTTATAATAATAATAAAAAAAACTCTAGATGGATGCACAAGTGAATTCTATCAAAGAATCAAATAACAATTAGATAAAATATCACAAAATAGCAAAAAATGATTTTTTTTTACCAAATTTCTTCTCTGACACAGATATGATCTTGACATATAAACTAAGGAGAGTTTAAAAAAAACAAAAAAAAAAGAGAGAACTGTCAACTAATATCACTAAAGACAGTTTAAAGAGTTTTTAAATTAATAAAGAAACCAAAACAACATATAAGAAAGATGCTTTATAACCAGATTAGATTTATTTCAGGGATGTTCTATTCATTTAATAAGAGAAAAACTATATTTAATAATAACAAAATCAATAAAAATCATATGATAATATCAATAGATGCCAAAAAGCTCTTGACAAAATATATTTCCACCATTTTTATTAGAAAATATAAGAGTAATAACCTTTACTTGAAATTATAAGTAGCATATATTTAAAAGCAAGAGCTGTCATTATTTGTAAAGAAAATAAATTTAATTACTTTCCAATAAATGCAGGAGTGAAACCAAATGTCCATTTTCACTACTTCCATTTGACACAGTACTAGAAATTCTGGCTAAATCATGAAACAAGGGGAAAAAGAAAATTAATAAATAAGAAGAAAAGAAATTAAATTATCACTTTTATAGATGACATGATGTGTACTTAAAATGCCCTAAAAATCAACTAAGAGTGATTGAAATATTTAATGACTTCCACAAGTTGAGACATATTTAAACAGTCCATTGAAACTACTTGTGTTTCTATGTATAGTAGCAACAAAATAAATCAGGAAGTGATAGAGAAATTTCACATAATATAATTACATTATTATAGAATATTTGTGAGTCACCTACCAAGGTAAATAGAAGGTCTAAATATAACTACAAACTGCTTATATGACAGATGTAAATATTTGAAAAAATAATTGTTCATTGGTAGATTAAATTGATATAATAAAAATGACAATGCTACCTAAATAAGTTTAATCAATGCCATGCCAATCAAACTACCAAAGGCTTACTTTATAGAACTAGAAAAAAGAATAATGAAATTCATATGGAGGTAAAAAAGGTCAAGACTCTCGAGGGAAATAATGAAAAGAATTGGGAACAAAGGAAACCTAGCAGTGCCAGATCTCAAACTATACTACAAAGCAGTAATTCCCAGAATGGTTTGGTACAGATTAAAAAAATAGGGAAATTAATGGAATGTATTAGGTACACAATATATAAAAACAACTGTGTCTAGTAACGAAGTACCTGATAAACACAAAGATCGTAGCTATTGAAATAAGGATCCACTATCTGAAAGAAACTTCTGGGAAATTTGGACAGTAGTATAGAAGTAATTAGATTTAGATAAATACCTCACACCTAATGCCAAGATAACTTTCAAATGGATACATGACTTAGATATAGAACATCATGTGTAAAAGAAAGAAGAGAAACATGAAGAAACATTCCTATCAGATCTGTGGATGGAAGAAAACTTCATGTTCAGAAACATAGAAGGATTACATAAGACAAAATAGATACTTTTTATTGTATAAATTTTATATATAACTTACATGATTGTATGAAATTCAAGAAGCATTTGCATAAAAGATCCAGTTCAATAATTTTGAAAAAAGCAAAGATTAAAAGGAAAACAATTAATTGGGAAAAATTTTTGTAGCAAGTTTCTCTGATGAGGGTCTCCAAGATACATAAGAAATGGTTTCAAATTTGTAATAATAAAAGTCATTTTTTAGTTGATGAATGGTCCAAGTATATGAACAGGAGTTCTTCTGGGGATGGGGGAGGAAAGTCAGGTTACCTAATAGCCATTTAAAAAATTATTTAAATCAATAATATTTACAAAACACAAATGAAAGCAGTTCTATAATTTCATTTCATACCTCTCAGAATGGCAAAGATGACAAAAAAGGAAAAAAATGATAAACATTGGAGGGGCTGTGGGAAACTAGGCACACATATGACCTATTTGTAGAACAGTAAATGAGTTTGACTACTTTGAAAAGTAATTTGGAATTATATGCAAAATGTTATTAAATGTACATGCCCTTTGACTCTGCTGTATCACTGTGCTAGGCTTATACCCAAAAGAGATAAAAGAAATAGAAGAAGGTCCTATATCTACAAAATAATTGTAGAGCACTTCTCATTTATTGTCGAATGGCTGAATAAAATATTATGTACATAATAAAATACAGTTATGCTACAAGAAATGAGGAAATAGACTATTTCAGAAACATGGAAAGATTTTTATGAATTGATGGAAAGTGAAGTAAGCAGAATCAGAAGAACTACTTATATTGTAACAACTATATTATTGATGAAATCAATAAACAGTGAGTACCTGGAAATACCAAGAGGTGCTCTAGAAGTGTTTTCAGGAAATTATTAACATCAGCATAAACATATTCTGACTACTTAAATATTTTGAAGGGTACTGAAGTCATTTATATATGTCTTTGGGGTATTTCAGTGGACATTCACCCTGTCATTTTAAAAAATTGTCATGAATTTACCTTGTTTAGACTAGTACTGGATATTCTCTCTGATTTTTGTTCTGATGCTTTTCTCTTGCTTACATGTTAGAAATGGTTAATAAACCCTTGGTTCTTACTTTTTACCTATTTTACCTCTGCTGCATGCTTTTATGTTTCTATGTTCCCATGATTTTGGAACTACAGAATTTATGCAATAGATTTCTTTCATATTTATAGTTAGTTCTCATATTATTAAATGCAAAATTATTGATTGGGCCTTTTTCCCCTCTCTTTTTGCCTTATTTTTCTAAAGAGAGAATATAGTAACCCAAGCATGTACTATGCTTTCAATTTGCTGTGATATTTTAATTTTTCTTGTTAATCAGGCATCATACTTACAAGTCGATTGAAGAAAAATGTAGCATTATGAAAGCATTCTTTATTTTGTAGAAGTTAGTGACAATTCATTGAGCTTTTAATTTTTTTTCTTCTAATGTCCATAGAAGATAAGAGAAGTATACATTAGTTATTATAACTGAGAGAAGTAAATTCTAAAAGGTCACTCCACAAAAATATTCCTGATACTGTTAACCAAAAGTTACCTTTTATAATGCTGTTATAATAAGTAGAGAATATTTATGTACTTCTACTGAATACTTTTTGAATGTTGAAATTTGTTTTGTAAAATGTTTTAAAATGTAACATATTTTTAACTACAAATAATTTGTCCTCTGAGCATATATTGAGTGTATATGTAGAAATATATACACTTATACATAATGGATATATATATGTATATATATATATGGTGTATATGTGTGTATATCTCTATATACACATGCATATTTGCATATACATATATAAAATGTGCATATATGTATGTATATAAACATCTATATACATACATAGGTATACATGATTTATATACATATTATATATGTTTGTGTATCATACCTGTGAACATTTAAAAAATCTTGTATATACTTAATACCAAACAGTGCCAACCAACATCTGTCGGGGATAGGGAAATCTGGGAATTTGTTGCTTGAAGCCATGGAACAAAGTGTTCTGATCGACTGGCAAACAGAGCTGAAGACTTGAACTGGAATCTTCAGGAGCAGAAATGTCTTAAGTGTCTGGAAAATTGGCCTGTTGAGTCACCACGCAGGCACTAAAACAAAACTAATTTTAAGCAGGTCAGAGTTCAGTGATTCCCTCTGGAATTTAAAAGTTTTCTCTCTCTCTCTCTCTTTTTTTCTTTCAGAAAGTCTCATGTTTAAGTGAAAAGGGTCAAAGTTGATGCACTGTTACAATTTTTTGAATGCTTTCCCTTAAGAACAGCCACCCAAGCTGGGATTAGCATGAGGAACTGCAAGGCTGGCACTTCAGCGTCTGGGTTAAAAATATTTTAAAGCAGTAAATGCAGTCAGTACAGAGAGATCCCTGGGAGCCTTTCTATTCAAAAATGTGTGAGCTCAGGGCAGCAACTGCAATGTAATTTAGGGCAGTGTATGCTTCATAGCTTTGGAGAATATTGCTTCTCGCTAATGTTCCATCGGAGGGTAGGATAGTAGTAATTTTAGAAGGTGATATTCCTGTTTGTCTTACATCGAAAACTTCAGAATAAATAAAAAGAAACATCAATTGAACAAGAAATGTAACTATGGAAAAGTACCAATGAATCTAATTCTGAATAGAAGAGATACTCAAACAATATGGGTATAAGAGTGTTTCCAAGGACCCTGCCAGCTTCTGCAAAGGGAGCTGCACAGAGACTGGATTGATCAGGTAGGTACAGTGCTTTACAGATACTCTTGGGAAACTTTCCTGTAAACTCCTTGTCAACAGGCAGGTACTGTACTTCTGGCCTGAGGAAGTACTGGTGAACATTTGGTTTGAAATGTTGTTTTAGTTAATAGAAATATACAAGGGAATTTCATGGATTGGAGCTCAAAATGCTACTTAGAAATTATGATTCATGCAAGTAATTAGCCAAAAGGAAAATGACTAGAATGACACTGTAACTGCGATAAACCAGTGGTGTGTAGGATCAGGATATGTTGGAAAGAGACACCATACTGAAATTCAGCACCATTAAAGTAGTTTTTCCTTTTTCTATGACACACTAGGTAAAAGAACTTATAATTTACAAAAATGGACCTGGAAGGATGAAATAAAAAGAGAATTAGGGTCCTAGACTTTAAAAAGGGCATATGACACTTCTGAGAAATGAAGAGAGAGGGAAGGACAGATGGGAAAGACAGAAAGTTGAAGGGAGAGAGAGAGAGATAAATGGAGAAGGTGACAGATTCAGAAGCAGAAAGACAAAGATAATAGAGTGGGAGAAGGAGAAGGAGAGAGAGCAGGTGGAGGGAAGGAGGAAGGGAGAGAGAGACAGAGACAGATACAGAGGCAGAGACAGACAGGCTGAGAGACAGAAACAGAGACAGAAAGACAGGGATGGACCCACACAGAGTGAGACACAGAGATAGAGAGACACAGAAAGAGAAAGAGACAGAGAGATGGACACAGAGAGAGATAGAAAGAGAGAATGAGACAGAAAACAGAAAGACACACAGAGAAAAAGAAAGACATAGAGACAGAGAAAGAGGGAGAGACAGACAGAGAAAGAGAGATGGAGGTGAGATAGAGACACAGTCAGAGGGAAACAAAGAGAGAGACAGAGACAGAGAGACAGACAGAGACAGACAGAGACAGAGATAGAAACAGAGAGACAGAGATAGAAATGGAGAGAGAGACAGAGAGAGAGAGAGAGAGAGAGAGAGAGAGAGAGAGAGAGAGAGAGA
>JAJPUD010004386.1:0-137228 GCA_023553655.1 Myrmecobius fasciatus | reverse complement strand
CTTCCAGAAAGGCCTTTTGAAAAGGGGACCAGTGATGGTCCTGGCTGATGTTCTCTGGATTTTTGTCTAAAGAAACCTCTGTATCTGAGGTCGTTTCTTTGCCTTGATAAAAGCTGTCTATGGTGAGAGCTCTCTTTTGCTTCTTCATCATATTTTTTTTTTTTTTAGACAGTGTGGATATCTCTTTAAGGCAGGGAAAAAAAAAAAGCAGCAGCTGCAAAAGGCTTTGCCCTGGGGCACTTCGGCGAGTTGACTTAAGGTGCTGGGCCGGTGCGGGCTAGGACTAAGTCCGAATTACTCCTTAAACAAGGCAAGTCTGCCAGGACACCTGCCCCCAATTAGGGCAGTGTCCGGAGTGCCTCAGATAAACTCCAGGTGTTTGGAATTTGGAGTTTGGAGTTTGGAATTTCTTCCAAGATGAGCTGAGCTGAGTCCCACCCTCACTTCTGGCCTGCACAGTTGTCGTCTATTTATCTCTCTGTCCGAGTCCGACTAACCTGATATGAAGTTATCCAGAGAGCTGTGCCCAAATATTTCTGAGTTCGTTGACTTGAAGATCAGTTCGGAGGCTTATTTTATTGTTGATTTGACATAAGATAAGAGGAGAGGCAGAAAGTCACCTTTTCACTCCGCCATCTTGGCTCCGCCCATCCTCAGACCTATAATCTTGAAATAATAAGCTATACTATTCCATCATGCTAGAAAATAATTGTTTTCAGTTCTTCCAGTGATTATTCCTTGGTGTAATAACCTTATTGTTTCCTCCTTTCCTTCTCCCCACCAGAAAAATTCACATATATGTTCAGACAATCAAAATTTCCATTTGTTTGTGATTGCCAGATTATTTTTTTAAGCTTGTTGTACTAGGTCATATTATTTGTCTACCTTTGGCTAGTTAGCTAACCTTGGGTTATATCACAAGTTTCCAGATGGCATGAACTTCAAGGTAGGAAGAAGTTGCTAGGTATTGATGGTAAAAGATGAATCTGGAAATGTTAAAGGAGGGCAATAAATTCTTTCTTTGGGCCCATCCATGTATGTGTGATTATTAGCAGTTTTAGAGAAACAAAATTAATTTTCAACAAATTATGACACATGAGGACTTCTACACTTTTGAGTGGCTTTTATCTTTTTTGAAATTTGGTTAGAAGATATTTATCTATAGACATGAAGATATCTATCTTTAGATATATTTGTATATAGATATACTTTTCTATCTATTTTTATGTAATTATAACAGAGTATGCAACTGCTTAGCTCAATGGTGCATAGTAACGTAAATATAGACATATGCATATGATGAGTTCAAAAAAAAGTATAAATTTTAAAAAAATCAACTTACTGTATCTCAAAAGGAAAGGTGAGCCCATGTATTAATGTTTTGATTGGCCTAAGAATTATGAAGGGTGCTTGGTAAAAGCTGTTCTCCTCTTCAACTATCTTCTCTGTGTATATATGTGATTCCTAAATCTATATATTCAGCCCTATTCTTTCTCCTGAGGTATTGTCACCATTACCAATTTCTTCTTGTACATCTCAAAATGGATATCCTATAGGTATTTCTTTTTAAAAAAAAATTATTTATTGAACCTAATACAAAATAAGCAAAAATAGAACAGAAAAAGAAAGATAGAAAACAAAACAAAACAAAACATTGACATGTGCCCACAAGAACATCAGGGAGGATTCAAAATATATAACAATAAATTTCCATTTCAAGAAAGCATATATAATAATAGAATAAATTATATTAATGAATGTTTTTCTTTTAATTTTTTTTTTGCTTTTTTGTAGGTTTTTTTTTGTTCTCTGCTGCATACTTTTTACTTTATTCTTTTTTCCCCTTTCATTCCTCTCCACCCCTCCTCCAAGCAGGCTACAGTGAAGTACAGAAATATATACATATTCACACTCATTTATAGCCTTGCACACATATACATATATTTCTATGCATATATACCCATGCACTCAGATAAATACACATATACGTACACATATGTACTCATTTACTCATATATAAACGTGCATCTAAAACAATTATATAGCTGACAGATAATATATATTTTTCTCTTGATTGAATTTTTAAATTTGACTGTCTAAAATCAGTGATTATTTTTCTAATTTTTAAAAATAAATTATACTTCAGATCCTTGTTGTAGTATTTGAATATATCTCTTATTTCCTATCCCTGCTAACTTTTCAATTTTAATTCTCCTTAACTTGTCTTCCAATTACTTAATTTTTCCCCCTTTTCTTTTCCTCTTTATCCTATTCCCATTAAAGTGCAAATCTTACCCCACTGCCATAAATGTACTTATTCTTTTAGACTCTTACTTATCCTGTTCCTCTTCCTTTTTTTTTTCTTTACAGATTTTGGAGGGTGTGATACCCCTTATGGTATATATATATATGTAGTGTTTCCTACTTAACTCATTCCCAATGTGAGTAGGTTTTCAGAGCTATGAACCCTCCTTCTCTAATGCCTCTCAATTGGTGCTTCCTTTGCATCTCATTTGTATAACATAAATAGTATTTTTTTTTACTTTTTCCCAGACAGTATTGCTTTTTAAAATCAGATCTTACTCAGTTCTACCCCACTCATTCTTTTGAGTTACCCAATCACAGATGTCACTCTTAAATATATGTTATACGTTTTCATGTGCAACACAAAAATAATTTTTCTGTATAGAGTTCTTTGAAATTAATCTTTGATATTGGTTCTTATGTTAATTTTCTATTAAGTTCAAGTTTGGCTAGGAAAAAGTCCTGAAAAATCTGCAAGTTTGTTGAATGTCCATTTTTTTCAGTATTATAGATAATTTTACTAGATATGATATTTTTGGCTACAGGCTTGTCCTCTTTGATTGTTGGTTAATATTATTCCCGTACCTAGAGTTTTCTATTGTGGCTGCTGCTGTCATGTACAATTTTAATTGTAATTCCAACACATTTGAATTGTGTGTGGCTTTTGTTGTTTGTTTTTTGCAAAATTTTCTCTTTGATCTGGGAGTTTTGAAATTTGGCAACAACATTCCTGTATGTTTTCTACAAAAGATCTTTTTGAGGTGATAATCAGTAGGTTTTTTTTTTTTCTATTTCTACTTTCTCCTGATGTTCTATGTATGACTCCAGGACATTTTTCTTGGATTATTTCTTGCATTATTTGTCAAGGGTTTTTTGTTGTTTTTTTGGTTATAGCTTTCAGGTAGTCCAAACATTCTTAGTTTTCTGTTCTTGATCTGTTGTCTAGATTTATTGTTTTTCTTATATTTCATATTCTTTTTTCAATTCTTTTCATTTTTTATGTTTTGTTTTGAAATTTCTTGGTCTCATAGCTTCCTTGGCTTCCCTTTTCCAAATTTTAATTTTCAAAGAATTATTTTCTTCTTTAAGACTCTATATCCTCTTTTCTAGTTGATTAAGTAATTTAGCCTGGAGGTGTTTGCACTTCACCCTAATTAATCTCTATCCTAGGGTCTTTATTTGAGTCTTCTTGGGCTATCCCAGCACAATCTCAGTTCTTCCCCAAATCATTGTTTTTAGCCTGAAGGTGCGAATTTGTTTAGTTTCTGGAAGAAATCTGAAGAGATTAAAATTTTCTGACCTATTCCACCATCTTCCCAAAATCCTTCCCATCCTATAGATGTGAAAGATGCAAAGTAAAAATGTCCAAAACAGAATTCATTATCTCTCCCACTCAAACTCTCCCTTCTTTTGAACTTCTCTATTATTATGAAGGTTGCCATAGTCTTCATCAAATCTTAAACTCTCTATGCTGTCCTTAACTCTTCTTCCTCAAATCCCCAATATATCCAGTTCTTTGTCAAATTTTGTCATTTCTACTCTCACAGTATTTCTTATATATGTTCCATCCTTTTGAATTATCAGTAGATAAGCCACCATAGTTCAAGATGTCTCATCTTGAAATGTTTAGATAGCTCTTTACCTGGTCTCCTAGTTGCAAATATCCTATACTACAATATATTCTTCATGGTTTATGAGGTAATTTTTCTAAAACAGAGATCTCATATCTCCCTGTTCAATATAGGGAGAATATAGGGAGTTCCAGTGACTCTCTATATCCTCAATAATCAGATATAATTTTTGTTCTTTTATATAATTTCTATAATCTCTTCATAACCTACACTGATCTTTTTTACACTCCATTTTCTATCTCTTTGTCTTTTTTTGTTTTTCCTACACACATATAGGAGCTGGTCTTGTGACATGGCAGGTAAAAGAATATTAACCCTCTTATTATTGGACTAGGATTGGAGGTACTTAGTTCTCTTTGTTTCTTTAACAAATTGTATGACTATAGAAACTTAATTTTTAGAAGTATATTTCAACATCACCAAGAATTGTGACTTTGAAATAAAATAAACTGAATGATGAAATTGAAAGAAAGATTAGAGATTATCTAGTATTGTGAATGGATCACTGGTCTTGGAGCAATAAAACCTGGATTCAAATTCTGTCTCAGGTACTTACTGATTAAGACTTTGAATTTTTCTGAACTTCAATTTCCTCAATTGTAAAATAAGAATGTTGGACTTGATAACTTTTCTGGTCCATTCCAGCACTGATTCTGAGTTCATGGACTCCCAATTTTATAGATGAATAAACTGATTTGCTCCCACAATTAGCCAGTGACTAGAATTGATAGGCATCAAGTCCCAGGTCAAGTCTTGAATCCTTGCTCAGGGCAGTTTCTACAAAATCTTGCTAGGTTCCCCAGATCTGTTTTTGAAAGTTGACTTCTGGGGAGGGTATTGCTTAATTTAATTTTAGATTTTCATGTATTCTCACATGAAAATGGAGTTCTATTGATAGAAACTCCATCTTCTCTCATAAACAATATCAGAGAGGAATTTTACTTTTTCTCTGTATGTGAGTATGAGTGTATGCCTGTGTAAGTACATGTCTATGAGTATGTGTGGTGTACATGTGTGTATGTGTGTGTATGTGTGTGCTTGTATTTGTGTGTTTGTGGTACTTATGGATCAAGCTCAGGATCATGCTGAAACTTGTTTTAACCAGTAGGAAACTCTTTCAACTTCTAATAGTTATCACTCTGCTCCTAATTAACAAGTAATAACATGATTATGCTTCCCCAAGCTGGAAAGCCTTGTCAGACTTTGGTACTTGGATAAGACTAAGACTTCCTGATATAGAAAATTCCCTAGGTATTACCATAAATGGAACTCCTCACTCCTAAGGCAACAGAATAGATTTTAGACTGAGAAAAGTGCATGAAAAAAGAATACTTTTTCCATTTTTTATATTCATGCAGTTTGCTCCTCCCCCAATTATTTAGCTCTTTTCTCATGAAAATATTGTATAATGAGTCATGTTCTTGCCCCTGTTCTATGTCTCAAAGGAAAATGAAATAATTGCTTTAGCTGAGTCTTCCTCAAACTTTGTTGGGGTCAACTTTAAGTATCTTGTTTTTAACCATTAAGACAAAATAAAATGTCATTAAAACAGATAAAATTACTTTACTGATGAATGAACTAAGGCCAATTCCCACTCCAGCCCCCTGAAATATGCTACTACATTGACTGTCATGAAGGGCAATCCCTTTGTTTGATTATCTTCCCCCACCTCTTCACCTTTTTTCTTCTTGGTCTCTCAAAATAATGTTTGTTTTAGGGAGGAAAAGAGTTTTTAGATATTCAGGAACCCAGGAAAACTGATTGACTAAATGTCTGTATCTTTTAGCTTATTCCTCCCCTCCTCTCCTTATGATACAGAGTATGACCTGTATAAATTCATAAAGATGCTGGTTAGCATAAACCAACTTGAGTTTCTTCTTATTAAGATGATGGAAAATGGACATTTTAATTCTTTGGCACTGCAACAACATTAAAAAATAAACACACTCAAACACATATGAAATGAAAAAGAAGATCGTAAGAAGTAAAGACCTCATTACCACGAGTGGTTGTTTGATGGCCAGTGAAAACTGAATTGTGGTCTCTTACCCATTTTGAGTGATCAGTTCAAGTAATACCACAAAACCACCAGTACAACTGGTATTAACTTTCTTTCTTGTAGATAGTTCAGCTAAAAGCAAACAAAAATCCCCATATGCATATATTTGCTATTTCAACTGAAGAAAGAGTGGAATAGTTTGAAGTATTCTGTTATGGAAACAAATGCAACTATGTAATAATCAGCCTATCTCCCTCTTTTCAGCTCTGCTGAACAGATGAATTCTTGTTCCCTTTGGAGTTATGGTAGAAAGAAAACCTTATCATATGTAGATATCTCATGAAGAAAAGATGAGTTTTCTTACTCCCATATAAAGCCAAGGAAAGATTCCCAATGTTTTTGTGTTCTGAAATAGAAATGATTTATATAACATTTGTATTCTCAAAATGACAGCATTTATTATATTTTCTTTAACTTATAATATTCACATGACAAATAGATATAGTAATAATAGTAATAGTGGTGGTGGTGGTAGTGATAGTCGTAGTAGTAGTAATAGATGACATTTATTTTTTTGATCCTTTCAACATCTTCATTTTACAGTTAAAGAAACTGAGGTTAAACAAAATCAAATGACTTGCCTAGGATTACACACAGTATCCAAGGCAGAGATCAAAACCTTTCATTCCTGACTCTAGTTCTTGTGAATTTTTTATTATCACTGTTAAATGTGGAATCATGATAGAAACTTAGGAGTAAACATTCTTTTCAATAATTTTTCAAATAATTTCAAATAATTTTTCGATAAGTATCATTGGCCCCAATTTTACACAACATTATATTGATGGAATAGTTTAATAAGTTCAAGCAGTGCAAACAAGGTTCTCTGTATTCTACTTCTGCTTCAACCATGCAAACTAGAGGTTTCATCAATTAATGCCCTTCAGATTAATCTTGTCAGCTATGAAGAAAGGATTAATTTAGGCTTAATATTCTGCTTCCGATAACTACTGCAGCATAAACTCTATTTTCCTGTTACTTTTAGATAGATAGGAATATATTTTATCTATAGATCTGTTTGAATCATTTGGCTTCAAAGAGACACCTGAAAAAGAGACAAAAGTAATATTGTTTGCATTAGTTATATAAATCATTTACTTTTGTTTTATCTGATCAAGATCTAGCTTTGTTAGGCAAAATATCTGCTTGACTTTTCCCTTCCTTCTGCACTGATGCTTCATACAATCCAAATGTCCTTTATAACAATTTCATAATATTAAAAATATCACTTAAACCTTCTCATATCTTGTGTTTTCTCCTAATTTTATATATGAACCATATGTTCACACATAAAACTACACTGAACTATAGAGTTGTTAAAAGATCCAAGATTGTAAAGCAAATACATGAGATAAAATTAGATTCTTGGACCCCTGAAACTCAATTCTCTGCTCAACTTCCAAGTTCATTATTGTTCAATTTCCATGAAGAGTAGTTTAAGGTTTTCTAAGAATGAAGCACAAAGATAATAAACTTAAAGGGTTTTTTTGAGGTTTAGCATGCGTGAAAAAAACCAAAACAAAACATTATAGTCACACTTTGTCTGAAGGAGCTAAGAAATTATAAAAATGAACTATGAGAGAATTGTAGTCTACATTGCAGAAATTTTGTTTCCTAAATATTAATACTAATATCATGTTAAGGTAGTAAAACAATTTAAGAGGGGGTTGAGAAACCTTACAGGTGTAAAAGTGAAGCATATGGTTGAGCAGAGATTGTCAATTAAATTGACAGATGATTAACATTCATTAAAACTTTTAATTAACACCTTGCAAAAATTCAATAAAATGATACTGTATGTAAATGAGTATGTGTGATATCTTAAAGCTTTCTCTTACCTGTTTAAAAGAAAAAAAATGATCACAAATCTGCTTATGATAATTTTTTTAGCACTAGGTTTGTTTAGAGTGCTATTATGCTATGTCAATCAAATGTATTTGATTTGCCAATATTCTAAATATATTAGTGTGGAGAAAGTAATTCATTGTGTTCTCTGGAGAACATAAGAACTACCTTTTAGTTTTCTTTTATTTTGCTTTTCATTATTTCTCTGATGAAGAATTTCAGATCATACCCGGGCATTTGTGACATAGACTTCAGGGAAGATATCTGAATGTTTGATATAGATAGGACCATTTCAGAACAAGTTGCAAAATTATATTTATTTAACATATGATTAATTAAATTGCTGCTAACATAACTTCCAGAAATAATAGCATAGCAGAACTGAGACAATCCTATAAGGTATACCATTTTGTCAGGAATCTTTCCAAGTGAACTATAATTATTTACTCAGTTGCATCAGAATACATTTCCTGTTGGCAAGCATCAGTAAAATGGTAGTTACTGGAAGTCAGTGTTTATATTTCTAAAAAAAAGTTTTGAAAGCTTCAAATTTATGGATATATTGTTTTGTATATGTAAGATAAGCATTATTATAGAATTAATATAGATGTGCATTCTCATGACCAATTAGGGCAATTATTAGTGGATGTGAGCAATACTAGACAATTAATTTGCATATTTATTCATGGTATTCCTGCATGAAAATATCATCTTTCATTATATACAATTGTTACAGATTTCTAAATTTAAGTGAAAATCAGAAATATACATCTATGTTTCCTTTGCAACTTATTAATAAATAATAATCTAATTATTATTTCAAAACAGTGTTTTCTTTTGTGTTAATTAGATATCATTCCAGCTTACATTTGTATAATAGGTGGTTGATCAATGAGGTCCTAGAAGAAATTCATATTCATGCTTTTTGTTGGGTTATACAAAATAGAAACCTACTTGCTTAGTTTCAATCCAATATATGGAACTTTGGGTGTCTGTTTTCAGCCATGTGTAACTTATGTTCTGAAACTATGTGATGAAAGAAAATCTTCTAATTGTCTTCAAAGTCACAAGCACTCATGGCTCAGGAAACGCTAAGATGAAACTCAGTACACGTTAAAAAGGGATGTCTGGTGTCTGCTATGGGTATCATTCCTTTTTTTTTTTCTTCCTGGTGGTAAGTGAGGTCAGGCATTTTATGAGTTTCCATGGAGAGGGAAGGAAATCTGTCCTATCTTTTGTACAACCACTTTATGTCTACGAATAAATGATACCTAGTTTCTTTTTTGTTTATTCTTTCCTGATGTTAGGTGAATTTGTAGTCTATAGGAGGAATACCAAGGTGACCACATAAATTTGGGAGAGGAAGAAGAATTACTGATATTTAGAAATAGTCACAGTGGCAACTGATGGACTTATGGGAGTGGTTGTGAGATACTCTCAGTTCCATATGTTCTATATTCATGTACCCAGTTACCTTTGTATTTTGAGTTCAAGCTTACTTTCTCCCCATACCTTATATGTGCAAGGCAAAAATACAGTTCAGTTTGAGGGGAATATTTTTTTTACTAACTGTTCTTGTTAAATCTAAATCTTTTTTAGTAAATCTCTTTTGTAAAAAATTATAGGAATACAACTGATTGATTGATAATGGAAATCTGAGAATCCCAAATGAAGTAGAAGTCACTATCCTCTGGGGATTTGGTTCACTAATGTGAATGGGTGTTGAGTGATAAAACCCAGAGGAAATGCTACATTTATTTTTCAGAAAGTTAGGGAATTTTATTTTACTAGGAATTGATAATTTTTTAATATTTCTTAAGTGAGCATAGCTTAAACATATGTACTGTATAAGTATTAAAAATATTAACCAAATGTAGTCAAAAACTGGTTTAAAATAGTTTCCTTTTGACTTCAGTTCATTTCAAAAACTCTTTGTTGAATGCCTATTACAGAATCAACACTGAGCTAGCAGAATGTGTGTGTGTGTGTGTATGTGTGTATGTGTGTATGTGTGTATGTGTGTATGTAAAGGGACAGGTGCACAAAATACTAATCATAAGTAGTGGTCCCCACTTTTAAGGAACTTAAAATATTCCATGGGGATACTTTGTGGTTATTTATAAAATAGGTAATACTATAAGATATTAAATTACAAAGTACCAAAATAAATGTGTTTAAGAAGTATACATTTCATTTTATAGTACCATTTGTCTTTCAAGTCTATGGACTTTAAGTTAAGTGTTTCCATGCAACAGAACTTTCATATTGTTTGTAAAAGAAAAAAAAGGAGAAAAGAGAACAGAATTTGAGCTATGAAAGAAATAAATATTATGAGGGTAATCTGGGAGGATTTTTCTTCTTTGAAGGTCACTGATTATATTTGATAAATTTGAGAGAAATTGAGAATACTTTGAAGGAGAACTACCTCCAGATGCAGATTTTCTGTTTAGTATTTGGGGGAGAAGAATGAAAGATAAAATTCAGGAAGATTAGGAAGAAGAAGAGAAAGGTAATGTTGGCTATTGTTTCTCAGTAGCAAGAAGTCAGGTTTTTTTTGTTTTTTGTTGTTGTTGTTGTTGTTGTTAAATGAACAATAACAATAGTTCTCTGGTCATTTCAGTTTTGTCTGATTCTTTGTGATCTCATTTGGGGTTTTCTTGGCAAACATACTGCAGTGATTTATAATTTCCTTCTACAGGTCATTTTACAGAAGAGGAAACTGAGACAAACAGGGTTACTTGACTTGTCCAGTCCTACGCAATTGATTTTGTGTGTGAGATTGAATTTGAAGTTTTTTCTGACAAGAAAAACTGTGCCACATAGCTACTGTTAATAACGTCAGAAATAACTGTTTTCTTGCTAGCATATATAGCCTAATACAAATCACAGAATCTCTCAGGACTGGTAAATTATATTACTATCATACACATATAAAGTGAGAGCAAATCTGGTCCACTTAATATATGCTTGTGATGACTGTGAGTAAATTGACATTTCCTGAAGTAACTTAAAAAATATTGTCTTGCTCAAGAATTGAACAGCTTAAAGCCAAATGTTGTGTTGTCCTCCTTGCTGTCTATTCAAAGCAAGGGCTGTAGTAAAGAAAAATGAAGTAAACAATTGTCTAAAAGGGAATCAAATGGAATTTGAAATTCTTGATTATGACTTAAAATATAGGGATGACACATAACTGGCCTGGAATAGAGTGAATATAGCAAAGACTAATAAGAATATGCTTCCCTGGTATCTTGTATAAAGGGGGAAGGAGAAAACTAATAAGAATATGCTTGCCTGGTATCTTGTATAAAGGGGGAAGGAGAAAACTAAACACTACATAGTTCATCTACCATGAAGGAAGAAGAATGATAGATGAAATTGAATCATCTAGCTGTTTTATACAAATGTTTAGGTAAAAAGAATTAGAAGTCCTTATAACTTCGTTACTACAAGGGTGAAAATTTAAACTCAGATATCACTTAGGCTTGGATAGGAGTAAAACCTTGAGTGGGATATGTCTTTGGGGTAATAAAAGTATATTGGAATAGTATTATATGTTAAAAAGTACAGTCACATTAGCAAATCTGGGAATCAGAAGGAGCTTCTAGAATTGTCTAAAAGGGGATAAAGGGGGTATTCCTTTATTGAATGTTTCTAAAACAAAGCTGATAACTTTGCCTATTATGTATGGGGATTTTTTTTTTCTTTTTTGAGAAATGATTTGGGATAGGTGCCCTCTGAGATCTGTTAAAATGTTCAAATTCTGATTCTATGATTTACCTTAACAAACTTACTATGTGCCTATTATATACATTATATATATATGACATATATATATTTATATACTATATCACTGTGCTAAGTGATATAGATAAAAAATAAGAAAAATGACATAGTCTCATTAAGTCTGGGAAAGAAGAACAAGAGGGAAAAATATGATATAAAAATAAAGTGAATGCTTTTTTCCTCTTTTTCTTCTTTTTTCCTTTCTTGGTTTTCTCCTTTTGTTCTGATTTTTCTCTCTCAACATGATTCAAAAAGAAATATGTAAAAAAGAATGTACATGCATATTTTTTTGTTTTTACATGTAACTGGGGAAAATAAAAAAATATAAAATTAAAAATATTAACAATTTTTATGATTCTGTAATTTAACCTCTTAACATGAAGAGGTGGTAGAAAAAGAAAAAGAAGAGCCTTCTTTGTGATTCTGTTCAGTTGTTTTCAGTTGTGTCTGATTTTTTGTGATCCTATTTGAATTTTTCTTGGCAAAAATACTAGACTGGTTTGCCATTTCCTTCTTTAGCTCATTTTACAGATGAGAAAACTGAATCAAACAGGATTAAGTAACTTGCTTGGGGTCATATATCTGGTAAGTGTTGGAGGCTGGATTTGAATTGGGTTTTTCTGATTTTAGGTCTGGCACTCTACCTATTGAAACCACCTATCTGTCCAGTTTTCTTTTCCCCACTTCTATCACTTGGCCTTTTAGGTATAGACCTCTAAGTGGTGAAAAACTAAATATTTTAATTAATTAATATAAAAGAATTACATTGCCATTGCTTTATAAATATTGGAGGTATTTCCATATAAATGGAAATGTATGAAAAGACACAAAATGGGCAAAACTCAGTCCTTGGTTTATTGAAATCCTTTATAGATTGCTCTAAAATGATCCCTTACTCAAAAAAAAAAAATATTTCTGACACTGAGCTGTGTTGCTAGTTTTGAGGATAAGAAAATGTTTACTTAGAATAGCAGGGCTATTCATGTGGTAGGGTAAAAATTATTGCTGTCTTGCTGGATTAAATTTGAAGATGTTATCTGCCAAAAGGAAACTTAGAATTATCTCAGTTGATTCTTCACTATCTAAAACAAAGCATTTCTCATGTTATTTCTAGTGAAAGTTGATTAATATATCAAGTCTTCAACCAAGAGGATTTTCTTTTTTGCAGGATGCCCAGAAAAAATCAGAATAAAATGCAAACCCTACTATAGTGAGGGTAAGGCAGGGAAGAAGTAACAAGAGTCTTTGCTATAATATCTGAAATACAATTGACAGCCACTAGACTTATTCTTTTTCATTTTCAGGATATTTAGTGTTTCTTGAGATAATTTTAAGCCATAAGGGAGGTCAATTTGATGGGATTGGATAGGGTGCGGGAAAGGAAGCAGAGATGAAGGAAGTTAGAACGCCAAAATGAAAAACTAACCTCAGAAATTTGAAAGTTTGGCCATGTGTCCAGTTACTCTGTTGAAACTATGATCCATGGAATAAGGATTTTTTTTTGGTAGTTGTTTAAGGGTTCTTGAGTTCCATTCATTTGTTTCTTCAACCACAACAAGCCAATAACTATATAAAAAACATGAAATGCAGTTTATCATCATATTAATTTTTTTTAAATGCAAATCAGTTTGTGGGCCAGGAGAGACCTTTGAACACAGGATACAAGGTCACATGAATGTAGAAGAAGGTGCCTGAAAAAGCTACATTGGTAGTGGTAGTAGGGAGAGACACAGAGATTCCATTATAGAATTTTAATTATTATTCAGGAATATTTTAATTATAACTCCAAAGCATTTTGTTTTAGAGATTTTTTGGAGTCAAAGAGAGACTATTCCTGGACTCTTCTCTAAAAAGAAATTCTTAGATCAGAAAGATCTAAATTGATAAAAATCATATCTGGCAGGATGTGCCTTAAAACACAACATTTTCTTCTACATTTTAGAAATGTTGGGGTTGGAAAAAGGGAAAGTGAAAAACTTTCAAACTCCAGTCGTCTCTATTTGTACTCTTCCCCTAGTAGCACCAGGCCACATAAATTGCATTGAAATTCATGTAAGTATCAATCAGGCATTAGAAACACAAAAAAGGGTCATGGGGAAGGAAAAGACTGACTTCTGTCAGCATAGCAAAGGCCAATGTCCACGTTGCTCTTAAATTTCCAATTTTTTCTTTGGCAATAGATTAATGTAGGGGGTAGAGGTTAAATAGAGCAAAAGGTAATCTTTCTAAAGTCAAAGGGATTGTATTAAGTTTTAAGCATTGTTTGGGAATATTAAGCTTTTATTTCTGGAAATAAAATTGGAGGCAACTGGAAAAGTTTGTTCTGATACTGAAAGTGGCAGAAAGTATTCTTAATTTTATTTTTTGCTGAGGCAGTTGGGGTTAAGTGGCTTGCCTAGGGTCATTCAGCTAGAAAGTGTTAAGTGCCTGAGGTCATATTGGAACTCAGGTCCCTTCTGACTTCAGGGCTGGTGCTCTAACCACAGCACCACCTAGCTGTACCCTGTATTCCTAATTTTAAATTAAGATTTAAGGGAGTCAGCTATTTATTTCAGTTTTGAATTGGTAGACTTATAAAGTATATTTGTTTTATGGATAATCTTTAAAGCTAGGCAAAATTAAGGCTTCTAAATAGGTATCTTCTTTAGAACATGTTCAGTTTTTTCAGCTGCTAATAAAGGGGAAGGTAAAGAAAGTTTAACTATTTTGCCACAAAAGTTTATGAATTTCAGATTTTTCTTAAGGTGTTCTTACAATGCCCATTATCTGAGTTCAAATACAGAGCTAGAGAGTTATACTTTTCTTTTTCCAACAATAAATGAACCAATGGTGAATTTATGTTATCTTGTTAATATATTTAATAATTTTGATATAATTGAAGTGATTATCTAACTCTTTGTTTTTGTTTTGAGAACTCAGAGAAGTTGATTGTTCTTTTAAGCCTTGAAATTCATGGAAATGTATAATACTTAGTTTGGCTCAGTTTATTTTTGAATTAGTTTAGATCAGCTCTAGAGGGTCAAGAAATGTTCCTTAGCACTTTAGTCCTTGATATGTATTGTGTGTGTGTGTGTGTGTGTGTTTTTTTCTCTTGCCCCTTCAATTGCTGGTTTTGTTTTTTTTTTTTTTTTTTGTTTTTGCTTGCTACTTTTCTAGACTTTTTAATACTCATAATTGGTACATGTGTCGTAGTTCATATTTATTTGAATGCTTGTTTCCTTATTGTCAGCATTTACATATTATCTGAATGTAATTTGCCTAGCTGTTTATTTGTTTTTTGACCTATTGTCTTTTCTTGATTTGTGTTTCTAAATATACTCCCTGTTAACTTTTAGGTTGCTGATGTAAAGCATACTTTATGCATCTGACTTAGTGTGGAATAATAAAAGAAACATTGATTTGTATTCAGAAGATCTGGGCTCAGGCTTTAGCTCTGCTATTTACCAGATATGTGACTTTGGGCAAATCAGTCCATATTTTGGGGCCTCAGTTTTCTCAGTGATAAAGTGGGGGCAATACTATTTCTATTATCTATTATCTATTTTATAAAACTGTTGTAGAGATTGGATGATATAATAATAATAATAATAAGAAGAATATATTTATATACTTACAATGCAATTTTAGGTGTTTTTCTACGATTATGTGAATAGCAAGTATATATGTTATGATCTGTAAAATAATCCATTTTCTAGATAAAGACACTGAGATTAGAGAGTTTTAGTGACCTGCTAATTGTCACAATAACAATTAGTGTCCAAGCTGTGATTCAGGTCAGACCTTCTGACTACAAGTTCAGAATATTTTACCCTATACCATATTAGCTATGTATTATTTTTTGGGTTATTTGTTTTTCTTGAATTTTCTGGCTTCCTGCTTGTATATACATTCTACCTTCCCCCCAAAAAGAGTGAGTTTAATAAAAGAGAGATTAATGTGAGCTGTCATGAGCTGGAAAATTTTCATGCAATAGTAAAAACTGAAAAAGTGACAGTGTCTTGTAGATTCTCATAACACAAAGGAGATCTACTTTCTCTCCCCATAGGATTAACCAGGAAACTTCCAACTCATCTTTCTCACTCTGTCTCTAATTCTTCTTAGGTCTCTCTCTTTCTGTCCCTTTGTTTCTGTTCTCTATCTGTTTCTCTCTATGTCTCTTTCTCTTTTGACCCACATTCCCCCATTCTTGTTACTTACAATACTCTACTGCTGTTACTGTTGGAATCTCTCTTCTCCTTGCAATGTCAGCTTTGATCCTCATCATTGCTTTGAGGCAGTGAGATATATCTGTATAGCCATGCGTTTATAGACTTTTTCATCAGTGGAGCTGAAGGATGTTGTTGTTTATTGTTCTTTTTTTCCTTAGCTCCTCCATTTCTACTCAGTGACACTAAAGTGGGGAAATCTGAAACCAATTGGGAACATACATGCATTTCTCTGAAGATGTGTGAACCAATCGATTGCAAGTGAGATTTCTTATTTTTGGAGTAGTATTTGAGTGTTAGTTCTAGACCTTTATGCCCCCCCCCCCCACACACATAGGATAGCTTAATAGAAGAAGGAATATGGATTGTAAAATATCTAATAATCAGAATCGTGATGGTAGGAAGTTCCTAGAGAGGAATTTTCAAGTTATAGTCTTAAATAGACAGTTTCCTAAAATATTGAAAAGTTAACTGTCTTAGACTCAGTGTCACAGACAGTCATTCATCATTTATAAATTGCCTATTATGTGGTAAGCAGTGACCCAAGCAGCTGAGATAGGAAGGTAAAAGATAGCCTCTGCCCTCAAGTAGTCTGATGGGAAGAAGACCTTCAAAATCTATGTACAAAATAACTATATGTAGGATACATTTGACATATTCAGTGGAGAAAAAAAGTGCTAGAATAAAAGAGGATCAAGAAAGAGTTCCACTTGAAAGTGGATTTCAGATGGAATTTTATAATGTCAATATGTATTCTAGGCGGAGGAACTTAAACTTAGATCTTCCTAATTCTGAGGCTAGTGCTCTGTCTGTTAAGACTAAGTAGTAACTCAGATTCCTCTCTCTAAGAAACAGTAAACAAAGTACATGATATTTATCAAAAGAAGGAGGGAGAGAGAGAAAGAGACAGAGACAGAGAGAGACAGAGACAGAGACACAGGCAGAGAGATGCACACAGAGAGACAGAGAGCAGACACACAGAGAGACCCAGGGAAACACACAGAAAAACAGAGGAAGAGAGAGAAAGGAGGAAGAGAGACAGACACAGAGACAGATAGAAAGACAGAGGCAGAGACAATAAAACTTTGACAGAGAGACAGAGAGACAGAAGAAACAGAGACAGAGACAGAGAGAGACAGAAAAAGAGGCAGAAAGAGACAGAGACAGGAACAGAAAGACAGAAATACAGAGACAGAGATAGAAAAACGGCAGATAGAAAAACAGACAAAAACAGACACAGAGAGAGGCAGAGAGGCAAAAGCAGAGACAGACACACAGGGAGAGACAGTCTGAGAGATAGAGAGAGACAAAGATAGAGACTCAGAGAGAGAATAAGAGAGCACATATTTCTTGTTAAATCAGTATAACTTGTATTGCCATCCAATTTTTTTTTGGATAGCCACTTAGGTTTTCAGTAATTGAAGTATATAGAATAGAATTGGCAGTAGAATTTAATGCCCCCCTTCATATCTTATATACTCATTATTATAACATTTTTCTTCTTTTTTTTTTGTCAAGGCAATTGGGGTTAAGTGACTTACCCAGTGTCACACAGCTAGGAAAAGTTAAGTGTCTGAGTTCAAATTTGAACTCAGGTTCTCAACTTCAGGACCAGTGTTCTAACCATTGTGCCATCTAGCTGCCACAATATAACATTTTTCCATGTCCAATTCTGAACCTGGGGAACATTTTGTAAAGATACTATGAATTGGATTTAAAAACATTCTGAAGGGATAAGCAAACTTAAAATACTGCTATTCTGTGAATAAATTCAAGTCAGATTTAAAATTACCTTATTGTGATTTGCAAATCAAATACCAAATAAAAAGTCCATATATATTGTATTTTCACTGCCTCAGTCAAATTTAGTAAAATATTCAAGGATGAGGGCAAATCACACTATAAGTTGACTCCATACTGGTTTAATATAATTTCTATACATGCTTCTCTCTCTCTGATTTGGAACTTAAGAGCTTTATCAAAAAGGATTTACTAGTCCAGGGGAAAATTACATTTCTCCAGTGGTTTATCATCTGCTTTGTCCCTTTGCACATTAAGGAATGAGAACAGGAATGGGTAGAAATATTAACTATGTTTTAAGTTCATTGTGATGACTTTTAATGTCACTGTCAGCCTAATATTATTTAAATATGCAGTGTGAATGAGACCTGTGGCAACTGATTTGCCAAAGCAAAAAAATGATCATAGTTGTTTGTTGCATCAAATAGATAACAATCAAATAGGAATCAAATGGAAGTAAATTTTTTTAAAGCTTTCTGATGATAACCTAGCATATTTGGCATCAAAATATATCATTTACTTTGGATAAACAGATAACTATATCATCACTTTGATTTTATGGTGATTTAGAGTGTTGACAACTATTATGGTTACCTCTAATCCCTTTCTCTGCTCAGAGGAAACCTCTGGATTTTATATATTATTATTTCTTGTATTGTTAAATTATTGACACAATAATTAAAACCTGAACTTGACACATCTCTTCAGTGATACTTTTTATTTATTGTTTTAAATATTATGGACATTTTAGTGTCCATATAAGGTCTGTCACCCCTCAAGCAATTCGTGGATTGGTAATGCACAAGGCATAAACAAGGAGAGAGGCAGAAGATAAGAGCCAAGGGGAGGGGAGCACACAGAGCAAAAGAGACTTATTAAATGTGATGGATGCCAAAGTTGGCACTTTGGTCTGACAGAGCAGTGTAGATCAAAGTGTTTTGTTTGCATGGAATTTTAGAATTGCAAAGAATCCTAGATATCATTTTAACAAAGCCTTTAATTTTTATAGATGAAGAAACTGAGGTAGAGAAATGAATCAATCAATCATTGAGAATTTATTAAGTATGTGCTTTTCAGGGACTATTGCTGAAGATACAAATGCAGAGAATCAAACAGCCTTAACTGTTAAAGAGTTTATATGATGTTATGTATATGTGTATGTGTATGTGTTTGTACATATGTATATAGGTAGCTAAATGGTGCATTGAATATAGCACTGGGCCTGGAGTCAGAAGCAGCTAAGTTCAAATCTAGTTTTAAACACTTAATTGTTGTGTGATCCTGAGTGTCTCTTCACTTGTGTCTTCCTGATTCCAGGCTCAGGACTCTATGCATTGCATATGTATGAACTGATCAGATAATAATACTATCATTAATGTTAATATAACATTTAAAATTTTTTAAAGAATGTTACATATATTATGCCACTTGATCATCACAGCAGTCCTAGGAGGTAATTGCTATTATTATTCCAACTTTATAGATGAGGAAACAGGCTGGGTGAGGCTAAATTATTGACCCAGCATCATATAGCATTGTCTGAGACAGGATTCCAACTCAGTCTTCCTTGACTCTCCAGTCCTACACTATAGTCCCTCTACTACCATATCTGTACATTTGGAATATAAAATTAATGACTGACCTGAGGCCAAACAGCTAGTTCTTAGCAGAGATAGGAGAAAACCTCAATTTCCTGAATCCACAATACCTGAGTAATATAGAGTTCTCCAATTTCTCTCTCTCCATTATTTCCCTTAATTCTTCAGTCTACTGCCTAAGTAATCTTCCTAATGCACAAACTTGATTAGATTACTACTCCCTTATTTACAGACTTTTAATTCACCTTTGCTTTTATGATAAAATGCATATTCCTCAACCTGTATCCAAGGTCCTCATAATCTCATTCCAACTTACCTTTTGCTCTTGTATACTACTGCCCCTTATATACTATATATTATAGCTAAATCAGACCATTAATCATCATTTGATCGACTATTATTGCCTCTTTTACTTCAATGCAATTCTATGTACATTTATTTTACCAATAAGGAAACTGAAATTGACTAGCTTAGGGTCATAAGTCTAGGAAAAGCAGTGTCAGGATTTGAATATAGGCCTTTCACTCTAAATCTGGGGCTCTTGCCAATATGTGATTAATGATCCTTCATGCTTGTAAGAAACTTTACATCATCATCATCACCATTAATTTTCATCTTCCTATATATAACATTTTAAGGTTTACAAAGGGCTTTACAAATATTATCTAATCATAAGTCTGATAATAACACTGGGAGGTTGGTGCTAATATTCTCATTTTACAGATGAGTTACTGGAACAAACAGAGCTTAAGTGAATTACTTAATATACATATAAAATATATATGTATATATATATATATTAATAACCTCTCTGAGGACTTATTTGAACTTAGGGAGTCCTTACTCCAGACCTAGTACTACATCATTGCACTATCTAGATGCAGCTCTAACTATTGAATTGTTTCTATTTCTTCAAAAGGGAGGTTTGGGGTACTGAAGAAGAATTAGCACCTCTGGCACAAGGGCTTGTCAAGCCATTTTCAGGGCTGCTCACCTTCCTTTGGTGTTTAATTGTCACCTAATTGTCACCTGTGATTTTAAGAAGCAACATGTGCAGTAGCCACACCCTAGTAAAACCATCTGGGAAGACAGGCTTAACCAGAATAAGGGTAACTGATGACCTCAAATCCATCAATAAATTAGGAGGATGTCTACCCCAAGCATATGGGCAGAGGATAACAATTTGTTCCAAGTTCTATGAAGGAGTTCGAAGCAGTGTGTGGAGCACTTAGATCTTGGTCATAGATCAAAGATGCCAAGGTCAGCCAAAGCTTTCCAGATCATCACCAGATGTCTTGACTTTTGTCTTGCCCCTGGACTTTGATGACTCAGGAAGAGAGAGTGAGGCTGATGACTCTGTGCAACTCTGCCTCACTCAAATCCAATTCATGTACAAGTTAAGACACCATACTTGCTACTTTTTGAAAATGAAGGATCAATAACAACTTCTTCAAGACCTTCCAGGAATGATACTACATGAAACTCCCCTGTCTCGTCATGTAGAAGTGACACCTCCTTATTCATATCTCTCATTCTTCTTGGTTGAACCCTTTTACATCCGTAACTCCCTGATAGACGTTCTGAGCTGGCTAGAGTGCAGTAGAAAGATACACTGATTGGAAAGTAAATGGTGCTGGGCAGATGATTGCCAGGCAAGAAAGATGGTAGGTGAAACATAGATACAGTTTTTAAAAATAATAATAAAAACAACTAGATTTTATATAGTGCTTTAAGTTTTATAAAATGCTTTACATATGTTAATTCGTTTACTCCTCCTTAAAACTCTGTAAATTGTAAGATTATATATATGTGTGTGTGTATATATATATATGCATATATATGTATATACATATATATATATACATGATACAACTGAAAATAGAGAGAGAATAAGTGACTGCTTTGGGATGACTCAGGTCTTCCTGACTCCAGGCCCTATGTGAGATACACTATATTATGTACTTAGCTGCCAAGGCAGTAAGGCTTGACTGGGAAGTGAGAGGATTTGTTTATCCCTCTTTCTCTTCCTCCAAAAACAAGATGTGAAAAGTGACAAGAAGGTGGATCAGGTTATCTGGTTTAGTGATCGAGTTTCAGAAGTATTGATTGAGCACTTATGTAAACTTCATGACCCTTTCCATGATAGGAGCAGAAAACTTTTTCTCAGAAGTTACAAAGAACTTAGAAAAGTACTGTGCTTCAGGCCAGATTAGGTGGAGAAGGGATTGAGTAGGAGACCATATGCAGGCCACAGGATGTAGTAGTGATAGTTCCATTTATACTTCTCCAATATTCTCTGTATCACAGGTAGCAGATACTTAGTATCCTTGGTTTGATAACTTCACAACCACAACAAAAATGTTCTTACAGTAATGATCTAGCCCACCAGGACATGGTAAAGTGACTGGAGAATAATTGGCAGGCAGGAAGAAACTTTCTTGGATTTGAGTTTTGAGTCACAGCAAGTCATGATGGTATATAGATAAAGAGTAGGTTTGAGGATATTTCGTTAAGAAGAATGCCAGAAGGAAAGAAAAGGTACCAGTTGAAAGTGGAGTTGTTCCTTTAACTTAAAAAACAAAACAAAACAAAATTGGAATTATTCTTTAAAAAATAATCATTTTCCATTTAATATTTAATATTTTATTCCATTTAATGTTTTATTCTCCCAAAATTACATGTAAAACAATTAATATATATATTTTAAAATTTTGAATTTCAAATCTCCTTCTCCCTTTCTTCCCTTCTCATTGAGAAGCTGAGCAATTTGATGTCATATATGTTCAATTATGCAAAATATTTCCATACTATTCATGTTGTAAAAGAGAATACAGATTTAAAAAAACTCAGAAAAATAAAGAAACTTTAAAAAAATTTTAATCTATATTCAGACTCTATCAGTTTTTTTTCTGGAGATGGATGGCATTTTTTGTCATAAGTTCATGTGGCTTGTCTTACATCATTATATTGCTATGGATAGTATGTTGTTCAAAACTTATCAGTAAAAAATACTGTGTATACTGTTTTAGTTTTGCTAACTTCATTTTATGAAAAGTTCATGTAAGTTTTTACATGTTTTTCAGAAAGAATCCTGCTTGTCATTTCTTATAACACAATTGTATTCCATCACAGTCATATTACACAACTTATTCCCCCACTCCTCATTTGATGAGTATCCCCTCAATTTTCACTTTGTCATCACTAAAAGGATAGCTATAAATATTTTTGTACATTTAGGTTCTTTCCCTTTTTATTTTTATTTTTAGTAGTGGCATTGTGAGTCAAAGGATATGCATAGTTTTATAGCCATTTGGACATGGTTGCAAATTGCTGTCTAGAATGGTTGAATAAGTTCATAACTCTACTTATAGTGCATTGGTGTCTCAATTTTCCCACCTCTTATTAAAAATTTGTCATTTTCCTTTTCTGTCTTATTAACAAACCTGATGGGGTACCTTAGAGTTGTTTTGATTTTCATTTCTCTAATCTATAGTGATTTAGAACACTTTTTCATGACTATAGATAGCTTTAATTATTCTAAGAACTGTCTGTTCATAACTTTTGACCATTTATAAATTGGGGAATAGCTCTTACTTTTATAAATTTGACTAAGTTCCCTATATATTTGAGAAATGAGACCTTTATTAGAAAAATTTGTCATAAAAATGTTTTTCAGTTTTCATTACTAACTGTATTTCTATCCATTACATTTTCCTGTTTATTATTTATTATTATGCTTTCTCTTTTTACTCTGTCCTTATTTAAAAGCATTTTCCTTCTGACTTGTCCCTATCTGCCCTCTCTTCTATCACCACACTCCTATCCTTTTCCTGCTGTTCCCTTCCCCTACTAATTTCTTGTATAGTAAGATAGATTTCTATTCCCAATTGAGTTTGTATGTTCTTCCATCTTTGACACAATTCCAATGAGAGTAAGGTTTAAGTGATTTCATCTATTATGCCATCTTCCCCTCTACTGTAAAAACTTTTCTTTTTACATCTTTTTTTCACCTATATATTTTATTTATTTATTTTAAACTTAAATATAACATTGAAAAAGAAAAAAAAATATTATGATGTGCAAAGAAGAATATAAAATAGGATTCAAAATATAAAGCTATAAATTTCCATTTTAAGAAAGCCTATCAAAAACTGCTGGGAAAATTGGAAACTAGTGTGGAAGAAATTAAGGCTGGACCCACACCTAACACCGCACACCAAGATAAAATCTAAATGGATTCATGATGTAGATATAAAGAGTGATATTATAACCAAATTAGAGGAACATAGGATAGTTTACCTCTCAGACCTGTGGAGATGGAATAAATTTATGTCCAAAGAAGATCTGGAACTCTTAATTGAACACCAGATAGATAATTTTGATTATATTAAGTTAAGAAGTTTCTGTACAAACAAAACTAATGTAGACAAGATTAGGAGGGAAGCATCAAATTGGGAAATCATCTTTACATTTAAGGGTTCTGATAAAGGCCTCATCTCTAATATATATAGAGAATTGTCTCATATTTATAAGAATTCAAGCCATTCTCCAGTTGATAAATGGTCAAAGGATATGAACAGACAATTTTCAGATGATGAAATTAAAACTATTTATAATCATATGAAAAGGTGCTCCAAATCACTATTGATCAGAGAAATGCAAATTAAGACAACTCTGAGGTACCACTACACACCTGTCAAATTGGCTACAATGACAGGAAAAGATAACGATGAATGTTGGAGAGGATGTGGGAAGGCTGGGACACTGATGCATTGTTGGTGGAGCTGTGAACGGATCCAATCATTCTGGAGAGCAATTTGAAGCTATGCTCAAAAAGTTATCAAACTATGACCCAGCAGTGTTTCTATTGGGCTTATATCCCAAAGAAATCATAAAAGAAGGAAATGGCCCCACATGTGCAAGAATGTTTGTGGCAGCTCTTTTTGTAGTGGCTAGAAACTGGAAACTGAATGGATGCCCATCAATTGGAGAGTGGCTGAATAAATTATGGTATATGAATGTTATGGAATATTATTGCTCTGTAAGAAATGACCAGCAGGACGATTTCAGAGAGGCCTGGAGAGACTTGCATGAACTGATGCTGAGTGAAGTGAGCAGAACCAAGAGATCATTATACACGGCAACAATACTATATGAGGATCAGTTCTAAGGGACATGACTCTCTTCAACAATGAAATACTTCAAACCAATTCCAATTGTTCAGTGAAGAAATCCATATACACCCAGAGAGAGGGATGTGAAATGTGGACCACAACATAACATTTTCATGTTCTCTATTGAGGTTTACTTGCATTGTATTTCCTTTATCAGATTATTCTTTCTTGTAGATACGATTTCTCCTGCACAAAAAATGATGTGTGGCAATAACTATACATATATTCGATTTCTTAAGTATTCTAACATAATTATCATGTAGTGGATATCCTGCCATCTGGGGAGGGGTGGGGAGTAGGGGGGAAATTTGTAACAGAAAGCTTTGTAAGGGTTAATGTTTAGGAATTACCCATACATATATTTTGCAAATAAAAAGCATTAATAAATAAAAAATAAATAAATAAATCATTCCCTGGAGAACAATGGCAAGAAAAAAAAAAAAAAAAGAAAGCCTATGCAGTAAATACTATATATTGTGTTCAGAGTTGTCCATTTTTTCTTTGTTTCATTGTAGATTTTCTTTTGTTCTCTGATGTGTAACTCCTGTTTTATGTGAAGCAATACCTTTCCCTTACCCCTTCTCCCAGTGCATTCCTCTTTCTCACCCTTTAACTTTATTTAATTTTTTAAATCATTATGCTATCATAATCAACTTACACCTGTACCTTTTGTCTATGTATAGATTTAACTGTCATAGTAATAAGTAAGTTCTTAGGACTTACATGTATCATCTTCCCTTGTAGGAATGTAAACAGTTTAATCTGATTGAATACCTTATGATTTCTCTTTCATGTTTACTTTTTTATCCTTTGCATTTTTGCAAATACTTCATATTGTTTTCTTTGAGGCTTTGGATATGGCAGTTTTGATTTTGTTGTCTTCTGAGTTTGTGTTTTGATATTCCCTGTCACCATAGTAACTTTCTATGGTCAAGCTATTTTTTTCTAATTTTTTTCATTTTTCATTCATTTTCTTGCCTTTCAATTTTGTTAAAATTGGCCTCAATTCCAGGGATGAAGGGGTTGTTTTCAGAGCTGATTTGATGTGGCATGGGGTTTGTAAGTTTTCAGTTTTTCTAAAATGGCATGATCTAAGGAAAGATTGGATTCCTGGCCTATGCTCCATTCTGTGAGGGACCACAGGCACAATTTTGTGCCCTAGAAATATGATCAGTATCCCAGTATCCCTGAATTTGCAAGGTCTTTTATTCTAATGCTCCTCCTCACTTTGAGTCTTAGACTCAGAACTAGATCCAAGTATCAGCAATGCAACACAATCCTGTCACCAGTGCCAGCAAGAGGACCTCTGAAATCTTCTTCTGATCAGTTGTTCTACTCTCTTACCCTCTGCTGAATGAGAGCTCTACAAGCAGCTGCTACTACTTCTGATTCAATCATTCCCAAGGCCTGTTACTGGTTTGCTGGGTCCTGGTCTGAGCTGGACTATGCTCCACTCTCACCCAGGGCAACAGATTTTTTCTGCTGACTTAACTTGCCTTGGATTGAAAAATTGTTTCATCTATCCTTTTATGGTTTCTGTCTTCTTAGAATTTGTTTTGAAGCATTAATCCTACATTTTCTCCTCCATTTTGGTCTGCCCTCCCTATAATAGCTATTTTGAAAAAAGTCATCTAACTTTTTTCTTTATACACTTGCTAGCAATCACAAAGAACTCAAGGTTGATAGGGAATTAAATTTAATAAATGACTAAATGACTCCTGTGAGTGGAAGATTTCAATTAGTATATTTAAATTTTCATTGGTTCAAAATTACTAGTTTCTCAAAGTTGATGCAAAATGAACATATGTGTAACACCAACAGGATAGAGCTTTGTAATGCAACAAGCAGTAAATAAATATATATCCTGCTACACTCTTCTCTCTTCCTCTCCCTCTTTCCTTCCCTCCCTGTCTCTCCTCTCTCTTTCTCCTTCCCTCCTGCATGTCTTAGAATCTGTATTCAGTACAGTAAACAGTAGATGGAAGAGCTAGCTTATTGTCCAAGTTAAATTACTTTACTACTTATATGAACTGGGCCAAATCACTATACCTTCCTGAGGCCATTTCCTTATATGTGGAGAAAGTGATACTTATCTTTCCTTTTCTTAATATTGTAAAGCTCAAATTAGAAGATGTATGTGAAAACACTGAGAATTTTAAAGGATTTCCTCAAACCAAGGTATAAATAATTTGTTCTTATCTTATTTGATAGGGTTCAGTTAGAAGCTCTACAGAAACAAGTTACTATCCTGCTGCTATTCTTTTATGTTTAGCATTGGGTGAACAATTATGCTAGTTAACAAAAGGATTGGTTTTTTGATGAGTAATAATAGTGGAATATAAACTCATTTTCTGGAGGTTCAATGATATTCTTTTTGGGACAACCCTTGTAAAGCATGCAGGATGAAGGAGATATATGCACTTTATTCTATTACCAAATGCTTTTGTTTTCTTCTGCAAGATTTCCATATTTTGAAAACTTTTCACTTTATGTTACCATCATTGTGTATATTGTTTTCCTAGTTCTTATTCCATTATGTATCAATTCTTGTACATCTTCCTATGCTTTTCTGATTTTTTCATATGCAACATATTTTATGATGCAATAGTATTCTATTAAATTCATTTACAATAATTTGTTTGGCTATTTTCCTACTTTGTTGTTAATGTTTTGCTACTGCAAAAAAAAGTGTTGATATGAATGTTTTGGAATATGTGCATCTTTCTGTCCTGGACCTCTCTGGGATTTAGCAGTGGGATCTCTGACTTAGAAGAAATGTACATTTTATTCAATTTCTTGGCATAATTCCAAATGATTTTCTAGAATGATTGAACTAATTCATAGCTCCGTCAAAATATATTATTGAGTCTATATTTGCAAAGCTCCTCCACTATTATTTTGATCTTGTATCATCTTTGCTAATTTGGTGGGTGTAAGGTGAAATTTAAGAATTTTCTTGATTTGGCATGCCATTGATTTCTGACTTTGTTTTCCCTTCACCAATCTAGGTGCTAGGGTTTCTTAAGAATTCACATATTCCTATTTCTGAGGAGTGGAATGCTACTCATGGAAACACAATATTCTAAGAAAAACAGACTTCCAATCTACAAAATTCACTCAGACTAAACTGACAAAATGTCCCACCTCCTGCCACAGACATCAATCACGGGAATGCTCTTCAGTTGTATCCCCTTAAGGAAAGTCTCCTCACGTGGTCCCTGGTCTCAGTTTTTCTCTTCCACAATCACAATTCAATTCTACTATCTCCTTTTTTTCTAGGAAAACCTAAGAATTTTCACTTCTTCATTGTTTACTTGAGTAGTTAGTATGCCAAGCAATAAACCAACCAACCTCCTCTGTCTCCAACCTTCTGTCTTCCCAGTTACATAATCCTGTTCTACTTCTATTTTCTCAAAACAAACACAGATTCACTTATTGTTGGGGTGCAGGGGCTAAAGAGATTTAATTTATGCTACATCAATTCCCATTTTTTCACCTTTGTTCCTGATCCTTTAGATTTCCCTAGAATCTTTAGCTCCTTAAATTCTTTTGGTTTCTTGAATATTCCTTTGCAAACTTCTACTCTGTAATCTTTTTCTTAAAAAAAAACCCACAAAATTATACCTATAAATATGAAGTAAATAAATATTTTATAATAATAATATTGGTTTTGTTCTTCTATTTGAGCTGTTTGCAAATTGAATAATATGTTAATAATAATAATAATAATAATGTGTTTTATTTATTTATTTTTGCAAGGATGTCTCAATTGCCTCTCTTTTACAGAATATTAAAAAAATTATGTTCAGATTTGTAGCAATTGTGACTTTGGACTAATCTTTTTTTTAAAAAATTGCTTTCCTTCATATGTGAAGGTCATTATATTGGGTGCTTAAAAATTATTTGTTGGTGTTAAATTTAACCACTATACATCTTCTCATTTTAAGTACTTTTTCTTTCTTTCTTTCTTTCTTTCTTTATTCCCTGACCCCCTTCCCTCCTTTAGAAGTATTTTGCACATTTTCTCTATCCATGTTTTGTTGTCTATATTCAGAAGTTTGAATAGTACCTTGTATTATTATTTAAATTATGGTATTGAAGATTTTTTCTTCTTTTTTAATGAGATATGTTATTCTGGGAAACCTGTAGTCCTCACACGTTCTCTAGAAATCCCATCTTGAAGTTTATTTATATTTGTTTCTATAGAATTCACATAATTTTAAAGTTCATGGTAGTTTAAAGTTATTATTGTTTGATTCTCTTCTGCCAAATTTCCCTCTCCTTCAGAATTTTTGTATTACACATATTTTATTTTTTTTCTCAGAATTTTTCTGTCTGTGGAAAAAATTCTTTATAACATATACAATCCTCTTCCATTTGTGGTTTTTGTTTAAAAGAATTCAAACAAAGCACTATGCTAAGTGATTTATAAGTATTATTTCATTTTATTTTTATATCAAGCCTACAAGGTAGATGGTATAGTATTACCTCTCTTTTACAATTGAGAAAACTAAGGGAAATTGATGTTAAATGATGGACCATGGACACACAGCTTGTAAGCTGCATTTGAACTCAGGTCTTCCTGACTTTAGTTCTAGTATCCACTGTGTCACCCAATTGCTCCACGAAGCTGTCTCTCAATTGTTATTACTGACTCTGTACTCAAAATTTCTTAGAGCATTTAGCCCCCTCTTTGGCTACTTTATCATTTACTTTGTATTATATACAACATGTTTACATCTTATATACTGCCAATAGAATATAAGATTCTTAGCAGAAATTTTCACTTTTTTTGTCTTCTCATTATTTAGAATGGATCTAAAAGCATTTAGTGGCAGATTAAAAGCTACTAAAGAATTCCATAGTGGTATATTACAGAGGCCTTAACTGACTTGATAGGAAAAATCATTGTTTTTTTAAGGAATCTAGACAGCTACAAGAAAAAAATCAATCCAGGAGAGTACTATGTCCTAACATATACTTGGGGCTAAGAGTAGAGGTTTATGGGATTGGAAGAAAATTCAGTTCTACAGAGGGGAATTCCCAGAGGAAAGGACATGCTAATGCTTTGAATCCATGTTAAACTCAGTGAGTAATGTCAAATTATACTTGTAATCTATTCTTTGAATATAGAATGATTCCTGAAACCCTCTTACAAGAAAGAGGAATAAGGCATTGTAAACTTTAACTGAATGTGTAGGCTGGATGACAAGGAAAAAAGTTTGTATTAAAGAAGACAAAGTGTGGGAATCCAGCGGTCAGAACATGAATATTTCTTCTTCCATTTGAGCAGGAGTACTAATAATAGAAATGGAAAGATAACCTAGAAGTGAAACCTTCTTTGGGTGATCATGGTTTAATTTTGCCATACCTCCTGAAAAGCATTATATTTATCCGCCAGGATTGATAGTAACAGATTAAATTCTGTTTATTCTGGTATGTGAATTTGGGTCATATTTCAATAACAACAACAATAACAACAACAATTATAATAGTTGTTGATACACTGGCTATGTGACCATGGACAAGACACCCATTTAATGTTCCCAGGCAATTATGTAAGAGGCCACTAAATGGGTATAGGTTTGTTCTATACAGATCAAATCAATGGTTACTCTAGATAAAGAAAATAAAATAAAACCAAAAAAAAAAAAAACCTTTCAAACTTCACATTTACATGTTATTTTAAGATTTGCAAAGTAAATCAGATACTAACTTTCCTCTTAAAAATACAGTTTCACCCATAACAATCCTGTGCTACTGTAGTTCATGAAAATATTATCCTCTTTTACATAGGAAGAAACTGAGACTGAAAGTTTAAGTGATTTGCCTGTGATCACAAAGCTAGTAAATGTCTCAAGTCATGTTAGAATGCATGTCTTCTGAATCCAAGCCCTGTATTGTGAAAGGTTCTTTGTCTCTCTCTTTCTTTGTCTTTCTCTCCACTATTCACCAGCCAAAGAAATAAAAAAGAAATTTAAGTCCACATTGACTTCTTCAACTGAAAATAAAGTTTCTAGAGATGATATATGACATAGCTAATAATTCTGTGTCCTCAAACTACTTGTTTTTATGTGAGGATGTGTATTGTGTGTGCTCTTGCAGTTTCAAAATATGTCTATATCTAATATAGCCAGATATATTTTCAGCAAATAAAGATTGACTTGAATAAACCCATTATTCTATGAACTATGCTTTTCAACTTTCTTTTTTTTGTATCAGTTCTATTATATCATCCACCATTCTCAAGAATTCCCCACTTTAAAAAAAAATTAGTTTCTATCTCATCAGTTCTCATATATTGATGTCAGTCAGCTAATCAGCTTCCACATCCCTTTCTCTTTCCTTTGCTAACTTTTGTTCTTTGTTTCATATATAACTCAAGATTTTTCTCATTGTAAGTTTTCACTTCAAGTCCTGTCTGGCATGACATATTCAAGAACTGATTTCATTTAGCAATTTGGGATGTTTTTGAGGTTTTTTTTTAAATGAAGTATATAGGATTCCCCTTTCCCTTGCCATTTATAAAACAGGGAATAGTCCAGTCTTAAAGGTACTAATAATGCATCTCAAACCCATGAGCTATCCTGCAGAGATGTTTTACTCATTAGTCTTCCCTTTTCATCTGCCCCTACATACCCTGCATAATCAGCAAACACCAACAATAAAAGTTAATACTTTAAATAATTATGAGTTTTCTCACCTGCACCTCATCCTATCTTCAATGCATGAAAAAAAATGTGAGAGCAGCCACAGTGGTTGAAAATATTGTAATTGCACCTTGTTTTGATTAGCCTTAGGCTGAGTTTGCTTGGCTTTTTAATCTGCTCATCAAGGTAGATATGAACTCAAAGGAGTCCAGGTTTTTTGGGAGGGAAATGGTGGTGGTGGTATGTATATATGTTTTAAATTGGAGTTAGAGTTCATATCATTAGTCATATGGAGCAGGGAAAAGGGAAAGCAGGCTCTGTTTGCATATATACATGCTTATACACACATGCACACACACACATCATATATATTGTCCTGCTTGGCAGAAATTTTATCAACAAGTATATTGATAAGTGACAATATAAATGCATTTATATTTTATGATTTTGTTGAAAAGGATTATCTATGCAACTTTATTGTGAATTTTTTGAACATTGAACTCTTCAAGTAGCTACATTGATAATTACTATTGAAGACTAATTTTAATGTTACAGATTTATTAATGTATTACATGCTTGTGTAAGTGGATATGACTTTAACCTTTCAGCAGCTTATGTACAATTTATGTTTCATATTTTGGAATGTATGTTTTCAACATACTTTTGTTTCTGAGATTGTTCTGTAATCATATTTTAGGAGATGGCCTTAAAAGAAACAAGCAAAAACATTTCTATTTGTTGACATAGACCAAATTTTCATGAATGAACCATGTCTTTATTGAGTACTTAAAATTGAGTATTGCATACTGAAAGTTAAAATTCCTATTTGCAAAATGCGATGCTAAGTCCTTTGTATACAAATAGCAATGTTAGGTGATGTCTCCTCTTAAGGCTCACATTCTAATGATGGAGACAATATATATGTCAGGTTTCTTCTTCTTCTTCTTCTTCTTTTTTTTTGCTGAGTCATTTGGGGTTAAGTTACTTGCCCAGGGTCAAACATCAAACAGTTACACAGCTAGGAAGTGTTAAGTGTCTGAAGTCACATTTGAACTCAGGTCCTCCTGACTCCAGTCTTTAGTGGTGCTCTATCCACTGCACCACCTTGCTGTCCCCCATATGTCAGGTTTCAATTGCAACTCAAATGGAGAAGTCCTCTTGTTTTTAGGGTACAGCAGCAAAGCAGATTTTTTAAAAAAAATATCAGCATTTAATCCCAGAGCTCCCAGATTCTGGATCTTATATTTTTACATCATGATCTGCGGGGGGACAGTAATCATGGATGTTGTGGTTATGACTTCATCTCACAAAGACACAATTGTTTTATTTTAGTTTATTTGAATAATAGCTATTATTTAAATTTTTGTTTACTTAATTTTAGTAATTAAATTAAGAGGTAGAATGCTTTTTTTAGTCATCAAGAGAAGTTATTGAATGTTAAATAAATCAAATTTACTTTAATGATCATTTTTTACTATAACTGATGGAGAGTTGAAAGTAAATTGTTTTCTTCATTTTATCCTGAAATAAATATATGCATTTTAGCTGGAAGAAACTCAGAACTGTTTATCTATAAAATTCTTGCCATGGAAGAGAGGGTGGGAGAGGAGAGAGACAGACAGAGATAGACAGATCATTTTTAAGATAGATAGATAGATTAAATAGAAGCTAGATAAAAGGAAGTTCTAAAAAGTAAAGTAAATAAACTAATAAATTCAAGGTAAATAGAGAATGTGAATTAAAGGAAGATGACAAATATAGTTCATAATATGCCAATTATGGAAGAACTTTCAAAATCCTAGGTCTTAGCAGACAGAAAAAAGTTCTAAGATATGAGATAGAAAGACTATAGTATGTCGTTGCAATTTATAACTACATAGTAGTTTTTGTGACTTATAATAAAATATTTGCATAGTGTTTTTTATTAGCTCTATAGAATTTTCTTCAGCAAGAAGCCATTTGGCATAAAGATTCAAGAGCAGTCCTTTGAATCAGAAAAAGCTGAGTTCAGATCTTGCCCCAATATATAGTGGCTGAATTACCAAGTCATTTAACTTCTCAGGGTCTGAAGTAATGTTCTAATACTGTTAAGTAGCAGATCAGGTACCCATCTACACTGATATAGGGAGTTTCCTCAATGGGAATTCCCTCACTGGGAATTCCCTGTGCCAGTGAAATCATGGGCCTGGCCAAATAATTCAAGTAACTTCATCACAACAGTTTTTGAGGTAATTATTATAAAGATTGTTATTCCTATTTTGAGAAATGAAATAGAGATTCATCTGTGAAGTGGCCTGTGGCCACACAGGTAATGTGAATGAGAGCCAGGATTTGAGCCCAGATTTCCGAAGTCCAAGTAGAATGCTCTTTGTACTAACCCATATTGCCTGAAAAAAAATCAGTTAATACTACTAGGGAAGTGAGTCTGTCTCCAGTAACAAAAATAAAAACTTAATCAAACCAAAAAGAAATGGAAACCTATTTCCTTTTTTTCCTCATGTTAGTTGGCTGTTTTTTAGTATATAGCTGATGAACTAATTTATGTGGATAAAATTATGGTACACCTTTATACTTTGCTTAAAATATATTAAAAAGATAAGCTAATTTGTGGAGAAATCATGAATTAGATATTACATATATCTTCACTCTATCTGGTTACTGAATTAAGTTTTTAACATTTTAGACTATGCTTGTAGATGTATTTTTTTTAAACTTGAGGTTGTCATTATAACTTATTGGGATTTTTAATTGTACATTGAGTAGAGGTTTGACTGTTTAAAAAAAAGTTATCCTTTGCTAGGAACTGATCACCAACTATCCTTTCTTCTCAAGCATAACTTTGGTTTCTTCTTTTTTCAGTACAATGCTGTAGTTTCAGAAGAAAAAAATAATTTAAAAATGTTTTTACAAAGAAAGATTTCTCAGACTCCTGACTATTTATTTATATGCCATTGTTTTTATTTTAGAGAAATTAAAAAAAAAATAAAGCCTGTGCATGACGTGTTGGGACAACAGTAGCTAAGAACTACTAACAATAGGAGAAGGAGTAACAGAAAAAGAGCCGAAAAATGAAGTTTTGAAAGGCAATATTCTTCAGCATTGAAAAAATAATGAAAGGTCAGAATGAAGCTCAATAGAAAAGCCATTCCAAAAGGAAAAGGAAGAATTTAGCTTTTATTTTGCTGTCAAGATTTGGGATTTGTTTTCTTTTCATTCTGAAGAAACTTTGTTGTTGGTTTTTTTTTTTCCTCTTCAACCCACACAATTTTTTTGTTATGTTTGATTTTAAGTTTCCTTGTGTTTATATTATCAAGTCTATGGGATTTTTCTCCCTTTTTCAATTCTATTTTATGGAGAAGTTTTAGGAGTTTGAAAATAGGATGTGTTTTCTTTTTATCTCAATTTTTCCTCATATGAAAAAGAAATGAACTAAAACCTGGCACAATATAATTCTGAAAAGGTATTCTTTTTGAAGAAAATGCTAGGGACAGAATGATTGACAATATTAATAGAATTAGTTAGATATTTTATAGTTAATGACTAATACCACATAAAAATGTTTTATAGTTAGAAAAATCAAAATACACTGTATAACATTGCCTTAAATTTCATTGGTGGCAGAGTTAGGATTAGGTGTTAGGATTTCTAACTACTTTGATCATCAGACCACTAAAATTCTCTGCTCTTCTGAAAAAAAAAATGAGGCTTGAGAAACTGATGGTGCTGCAGTTGAATTTCATGAAGACATGAGTCATAATGATGTTATCAAATGTTTTCATTTTGCTAAGGCCTTTTCAACAGATATTAGAGCAACAAATTTCATCATTATGTTCAACTTTATATTTTGTAAATTGAACTTTTGGTCCAAAAGATAGCAGTCCTAGGTTTAGCTAGGTTCTTTCATAGGAGGTTCTTGTGTTAAAAAAAAATCTTAAATTTTATTTTGTAGTGATTTGAAACAAGAATGAATGTTGGCCATTTTTTAAAAAAGATGTGGCTTGTAGGGGATATTATGCATCATAAATTTGTAGGGGGTGAAATCACTATTATTTCACAACTTTATCTAGTGACAATGGACTGGGAATAGGAGCACAGAAATAAAATCATGAGAATCATTCAGTGATTATTGCCAATCAGGAAGAGTAGAAGGTCAGGAGGGTAAGAAATTTTACAGCAGTAGCTAATGGAGACATAACTAGGAGTATCTTTGCCTTGGGTAAAAGCAGGGTTGGGGTGGGAGGGTAGCAGCTCAGCAAATACTGCAATTGTGAATACACAGCCATCATTACAGTAGACGCTCTTAGTCTGGAAGGACTAAGTGGGCAAAGTTGATCCAGAAGAGGAACACCAAAGATGTGATTCTGGATAATTGTAGTTAATGAAAAACAATGAGCTGAAGCAAGTAAGGTAATGACTGCGTGGAGAAAAATGTCTTGAAACATCATTTACCTTGTTTTAATTAGAACTTAAGTAACGAGTGCAGCATTAAAATAGTGGATAATAGATTTGAGACGAGATATAGGGGTGAATGAAATTGGAGAAGAGTAATGGACAAGGATAATGGAGATGGAACAAGAAATTAGAAGTATAAGAATTTTAGGCCCATTGATTATCAATTCTGCTTTGTCTCTGACATGGGCAAACTTGAGGGAATAGGAAAAATCTCACCAAGTGTCAGCAAAGACATAGTTGTTAGCGTCTTTTTGAGTCCATTTGTATATTGCTTGTTTAAGATCTCAAGTAGCTAACAGCCCAGCCCAATGTGTGAGGTCTTTTCCCAGAAACATAAAATACAAGGAGAATACAGACACACGGGGAAACTACCCAGGATATCAGGCTCTTCAGAGCTGCATAGTTTTGCCATAAAAGGTCTCCCAGTTCAAGTACCACAGTATACGTAAAGAGCCAGCTTAACATCAGTTTAGAGCTTAAAGCTTTTTCCTGCTATTCTATACTAAATCTCAACATGGGGTAGAGACCAGCATCCTCCATAGAAGTATTGACAACAGATGTTACCTTCCTGACCCATAAATTAACAGTCTTGCATTTCTAATTGTGGTGACAGGAGTTAGGAGATCACAATAAGGGCAAAGCCTAGTTTTAGAAAAGATTACATTTCTGAAAAATTGGCTCCATTTGGACTAAAGTCACTTCAGGACGTTCTTCAGGAGTTCTTTCCTTCCATTAGTTGTACTCTGAAGTAGGATTTGGCAATATGGCACAAAGCTATGGTGGAATTCATGCTGGAGCCCTCTGAAGGGTGTGGTTTGTTGTTATTTTTCCAACTCTTAAATAATTCTGGACATTTTACCAGGAAAACAGAAAATTGGTCAAAGTGTGTGTGTGTGTGTGTGTGTGTGTGTGTGTGTGTTTTATTGTTTTACTTTGCTTACCCTATTCCTACATTATATCTGCCAACACTGCAGACTCTATAACCCTGATCTAGAGTCTTAGAATTTCTGGACTTCCCCCTGCCTCAAAACTGAAGGTGAAGCTAGCTAATTATTAATTTTTTTGGAGTGAGGATATTGTAGAAGGAAGTTGTAACAGTTGTAATCTGTTTTTCTCTGATTATTGTTTAGCTTCATATTTAAAGCAAAAGTGGAACTGCTAAGTTTCCTTGACCCATTCGATCTTTTCACAAAGTTTATATAATCTGTTGATGTGTATGTATTAAACTATATCTTTAGATCTAAATTCTTTGAGAAAAAGAATCCTTCAAAAATAAAAAGTAATGTTCTATAAAGATTTGAGTAGTTTTCTTCCTTCTCATGCCCCCTATTACTTTCCGGATTACAGATAATGAAGAATACTTCAGCTATTCTTGGCTATAGACCAAAGGGTTTCAGACCCATTTCCATGTAAATAGTATAGCTTTGTGTGGCTTGTTAAGTTAATGAATGGGTCATAGAATAAGGTTATCATAGTTACTCCTTATTTTTCTCCAGTTAAGTAAGATGATGTCTAAAAATTAGAAATCAGTCAGAAATAAGAATAATTTCCATATTCAGATGTTAAGGTATTATTTTTTTTTTGTTTTGACTTAGACATATTTTCTGTGGATTCAAGATTTATCGAAGCCTCTCATTTAACAAGAAAACCAAAAGCTCTGAGAGGTTGTCATGCCTAGGGTTACACATGAAACAGGAAACAGAAATGAAATTTGAACCTAAGTCCTCTGACCTCAAATTTAGTGCTCCTTCTACTACACCATACTGCTTCATTTGATCTTTACCCTCAAAAGTTTAACCTATTCTTTATTTCTTAGATTTTATTGCAGTAAATAATAACTAGAATGGCATGTCACATGGTGGTATGTCAGTCAGGTAATATTTTTATTCTATGATTTTTTTTTTGATATTTCACTTTAGATATGAGCTAGAAATTGTTCCTATCATTTTCCCTGAATACATAATTAAGCCTTAACTATTGTTTAGAAATTTGGAATAAAAATGAATACAATAATCCAAACATCACCCCATATGTGTTCTCTTATGGAATCTAGTCCCCAATTTTTTTAATTAAGCATACTAAGTTGCCAAGAAAAAATGGAAAATGTTTTGTTGGATTTCTTTAACACCTGTGTGCCTCTCTCTCTTTGTCTAGTGAAAGAGAGATAGACTAGATCTTTTCTAGTGGTCCCATTAAACCTCATGAGCTGAAATCTATGATATATTAATTTGTTCACAGTTAAAATATAATGGGAGCTGAATTTGTACAGTTCCCTGGTTAAGTTACCCAAATAAAGATAAATTATCCTATTTTAAAAAGTGTTTTGTAGAATGACTTTGCAAACATATTGCTTAGACTATTCTATAAAAAAAGTTCCTTCAGAAATTCAAAATAATAAACTCACAATCCCTATAAACCTATCAATCTTCAAGTGTCAAATATACATGCTATATCATAGAATCTAATATAATTGTTCAGGAAGAATTGATTCAACATGGAATAATCTGAATCAATGCCCAGACTTCACATTTTTTGAGAAAAGGTTGGTTGATTTTTTAATAATATGCAAACTATTTCATATATTGGAGGGGTCTTAACACAGGACTTAATTGTGTTGGGAACTCATAATGTAAAACTGGCTCCATCGATATTGATTGGCAACTCATCTGTAAATTATGGTTTTAGATGAACTGAGAGATTAAATGATTTTTTTCAAAGTGGTACTTACCTGTTATGTGCCAGATATACAATTTGAGCCCCAGTTTTTGTGGCATGAAAGAAGGGTCTATAGACTTTACATCATTCTACTTATGATCACAGTTATAAAATACCTCTATAAGATCAATGTTGATATATAGGATTATTTCTCATCTCTTAGTTTAAAGTTAAAGGATTTTATTTTACTGTATATACATGGCAGGTTTTAGGCATATTGGAATTCAAATATAATGTACCTTTTATACAGAAATCCTATTTTATTTGCAAGTTCATTCATTGCCTTGTGAAACATATAATTCACTAAGATGAGTACAAAATTTAGCTGCAATCATTTTTATTGATTGTCTAAGATATTTCTTTCTGTGGCTTAGTGCTAGAGAGGGTAGCAGTTGGGAAAATTGAATTCTAGTCTGGGCTATGTGACTTATTGCATAACCTTAGGTAAATTCTCTTTGTTTCTCATTTTCATCCAAAAAAATTTCATCCAAAAATTTCATCCAAAAATGTTGATAAGAATACCAGGCCTATTGCTTCACTTTGTTGTAAGGATAAAATGAGGTAATAGAAATAAATATGCGAATAAAATTGAGATAAAAGAAATAGTCTCTGAAAATAAATAACTTTGAAAAGTTAACCAATGAATCTTTTTTTTTTTTTTAGATGAACTGCTCTGATTTAGAACATAATCTGACTTTTGTTTTTTACACTACTGCTTCTTGTTTACCATTCCACCCAGTTGCTTTTGGGGAAGGAAAGAGTTCTTAGGTGCATTTGGACACATTGCTTACCTACAAATGTAACACTCAAGAAAATGAAAATTAATTGTTTTTCTTAATCTCTTGTCACATGGATTCTATGAACTATTTTTTTGGGGGGATGGCATAATGATGGCAGACTAATTCAGAGATCTAGGAAAGTTCCTCTAAGTGGGGACATAAGCAGTCTTTATCATTTGTCTTTGGAAGAATAATGTACAAGTTCTCTTTTCTTTTATTGCGTAGCTGTCATGTTTGTGATACTTTCTCTAGTAGTTTTGTATTTGAACATTTCCTGGCTGCTTGTAGTATTTTTTTCCTCAGACCTGGAAGGTCTTCATTTTGACCATGATATATGCCCATGAAATTTTTATTGGCATTTTATGTCTATATATCATTATTAGAATCTTTTAATTTTCAGTTCATCTGATGATTCTAATATATTTGAGTAGTTTACTTTTTAAGATTTCTTCAAATATATCATTCAGACATTTCATTTTTTCATAGTTTTGGGTAGTACAATAAATCTTAAACAATCACTTCTTAATTAAAGCTTTTTATTTACAGAACATATGAGTAATTTTTCTACATTGACCTTTGCAAAATTTTTTTTGTTCCAAATTTTTCCTCTCTTTACCCCCATCCCCACGTGGATATGGCAGGTAGTCTAATACATGTTAAATATGTTAACATATATGACAAATCCAATATATGTATACATATCTACACACTTATATTGTTACACAAGAAAAATCAGAACTAGAAAGAAAAAAAACAAAGAAGGAAAACAAAGTGCAAGCAAGCATTCACAGAAAGTATTAAAATGCTGTGTTGTGGTTCACATTCAGTTCCCACAAGCCTCTCTCTGGATGTATATGACTATCTTCATCGCTGAACAATAGGAACTGGTTTGAATCACATCATTGTTGCAGAGAGCCATGTCCATCAGAATTGATCATCATGTAATATTGTTGTTGCTGTGTATAATGATCTCCTGGTTCTGCTCATTTCACTCAGCATCAGTTCATGCAAATCTCTCCAGGCCTCTCTGAAATCATCCTGCTGGTCGTTTCTTACAGAACAATAATATTCCATAACATACATATACCATAATTTATTCAGCCATTCTCCAATTGATGGGCATCCCTTCAGTTTCCAGTTTCTAGCCACTACAAAAAGGGCTGCCACAAACATTCTTGCACATGTGGGTCCCTTTCCCTCCTTTAAAATCTCTTTGGGATATAGGCCCAGTAGAAACACTTCTGGGTCAAAGGGTATGAACAGTTTGATAACTCTTTGAGCATAACTCCAGATTGCTCTCCAGAATGGTTGGATCATTAAATGATCTCTTCTTGAGCTGTCTTCCAGGTCAGTTCTTTTTAATAATAAATAACTTATTTTTTTTGGGGGGGGGGTTTGTACCCAGTTTTAATTTTTTAATTACTTTGTCTCAGTGACAATATTGTAATTATCAGGGAATTTGTTGCTTGAGTAGGTCACCACTTTCTGTTTTTTATCTTTCAGGTTTTTCTTTTATAACTTTAATCTTATTTGTAATGGCTTACTTTGCATATAGTTGTGGTGTTGTTCCTTTCTTTGTTGTCCTGTTGAGCAATTCTTGAAATACAGTTTTTCTTCATGGTATTCACTGTCTTCCTTCCTTTACTCATATCTCTAGCTTCAAATTTCAATTTGTGGTTTAGTTCCAGAGAGAGGTATTGCCCTTTTGCCCACTTACAGTTGGTGTAATTAGATCCTATTTGGTTCTGAACTTGCTTTCTTGTGCTCTTGCATCTAGTGTCTATTTCTTTTGGAGTCTACCCAAAAAAAGAGAAAAGAAAGGATAGACATCAATGTTGCTGAGCAAATTACTATTATTGCCTATTACTGATAAGAGTGCTAGGTGAATTTCTCTCCCACTGAGTTTTACTTAATCAGTTTTATCTCATCTGTATTTCATGGCACTTTCTGCTCAGGGCTATGTCCTCAGAGCTCACGTATTCAGATTTTGATGATTTAATCATAAAGCAATTAGTGCCTGGCTGTATAAACATTAGCTATTATTATTTTCTGATTAATAACTTTTTTCCAGAATAAGAATTTTTCCTATTTTTGATGTTGTCTATCTCACTCAGATGTTCTGTTTTAGATTCCATAGATGGCTAGAAAGAAGGGTTCAGCTGAGAAAAAAATGAACTTCATGATGCTCATCTAGTTGATTGCAAAGCCAAGATTCAAAAGTCCAGGACTTCTGACAACAGATCCATTTCTTGTTCCTTTATTTCAAGTTGGTTTTTATATTTGTTGACATCTATTTTTTTTAAAAAGCATTTTATATAAGGTCCATATAATGTAGACACATTGTTTTGCATCAGAACCAATGCTCCTTTTAAAGGGAAAGATAATTTAATTTGTGTGGTCATCTGAATGTTCAGCAGCTTAAATGAAGAAGCCAATCAAAGAACTGGCTTTTAGTCAGTTAATAATGTGATTGGCTATTGCACAGGTGCTGTTTCCTCTAGTGCCATATTTAGTCTCCTTATTTTTAAAGAACCTTATTATATACTCAGTGGTAGGACCATACTAGATGTTTTCAGTGTGTTATGAATTTTATTAGGTAAGGCAAGGTCATCGAGTGTAAAGATTACAGGACAGTACAAAATGTGATGAGTGTGTATATGTTTTTGCATGTAACACACCCTAACTGCTGCTCTTTATAGCTTATTGCTTCAAACCAATTAAATTGGGTGAAGATCTTGGACTTCTAAAGCAGTAAACAAATACCAGACATGTGGCTACTTGCTAGGTCATAGTTTCCTTTTGAACATAGTCTTGCCAGTGACATGAAGCAGCAAATACTGAACAAATGAAAAGGCAAAACATTTCTTTGTGCCAGAGAGGAAATTAGTTTAAAAAAGCTTACACTTGTTTTCTGAGTGTTAAATGAATTGAATGGAATTAGATTTGAAATATTATTTGTTTTTTTTGTCAAATTGTTCATTTCACCTGGAATTTAAACTATGTATATCTATACCCCTTTTCTCTGTCTTCTGTCAGAGGACATTCCTGAGACTAAAAAGGTTTCACAGAAGAATTAGATGGACCAGTTAATGTTCAAAGAAATAGATTCTTTTGTTTTGGGTAAGTCTATAGTGGCTTTAAGCAAACAAGGAAGTGGCAAACAGTGAACTATGGAGGGGAGAAGTTCATTCTCTTTTTTGCTGTAACCTAAGAATTATACCCCCCAAACTAGGGCAGGACATCTATCCCCTCACAGTGGGACTACCACTGATACCTTCATATGAAGAATACCCACCAAAGGCCCCTGCTCCTGCTCTAAAACATGCACACTGAAGCTGGAGCACTTCCAAAATAGGACTGGAAAAAGATGAAGAAGGAATGCCATCAAGGATGCACCATTGAACCCCATTATCCTCAAGTAGAGAATATGTTGGAGCTAGCCTTCACTGACTTAGAGAACCAATTGCTACATTTTCAGTGTTATTTTTTTATACCTTGAAATTTAGCAAACTCTACATACCAAGGCTAAGTTTATTATTTCGTTAATTGTTAATAATGCAGATTAAACTGAAAATGTGTGGTACATTCCTAAGTGCTGGTTGCTAAACATTTATCAGTGTCCATTTTATTTAGGCCATGATAGAAAGAAAGACTCTATCATGGATTCATGGATATATGCTTTATGTTAGCTTAGTTCCCTTGAGTTAGCATAACTACTGGATCAGTATTACTGATAATATAATACTGGTTAGCATAATATCATGGCCAGTTCATCTTTTCTTCAATTGATGGAAGAAGGAGGCACAAAATGGCAAAGAAGCTAGAAGTTTTCAATCCAGAATATACTAATTTATAGATCTTTCCTGGTTGTCGAGGAAGTGGTTCCAAATAATGGGCAGAGTAAAGTGGAAAGAATATCTGGCAGAAGGAAAGATAGAAAATAAGTAACCTATTGGACAAAAATTAGGCCAGAAAAGCAAACAAACAAATTAGACTTGTTTTTAGCCTTAAGGAAGCTTCACCTCTCTCTTCTTGGTTATGGTTTCTGTCTCAGATTGATAAATAACACTTTCAGCACCTTCTCTTTCCATCATTTTAAAAAAATGCAATTGAAATTTAAAAATGATCATTTAAAACACTGATTTTATTCTAGTGAATTCTTGTTGTGTGACTCTGGGCAAGTCGCCTAATCTCTGTCTCAGTATCCTTATCTGAAAAATGGGATAATATAGTACCTCTGAGGTTTTTGGTGAGATTTAAATGAGATAAAATTTGTAAAAATATTTTTGCAAACCTTTAAGTGCTATATAAATGCTATTGTTTTTATTAGTTAATTCATTTGCATATTGATAACTTATTCCTCCTTGGGATTTTTTTTTTTTGATACATTGCTCTCTCTTCATTCTCCTGACTTCTAGCCTCTCCTTTTTAATCTACTATGCTTGCTCATTATGCCATGTTTCCCATATGTGGTTGTGCTTTAGGGATCTCTCTGTCTCTCTTTTGTGCTCTTTCTTACTCTTGTGTTCTCTCTCTTTTCCCTCCCCTTCTCTCCTCCTCTCCTTTCTTATCTCTCCCTTCTTCTCTCCCTCCCTTTCTCTCCCTCTCTCTTTGTCTGACTTTCCTTTCTCCCTCCTCTATTTCTCTCTCTTTCTCATCTTTCTCATTTTAAAGTATCATCTCTATTCAGATAATTATAAGATCTATCTATCTATATCTATTTATCCCTAGGTATCCTCTTGAAAGACAATCTTACACAATGAACTATTTACCAGATATTTTCAAATTCAAGCATTTTACTGAATGATCTAAAAGCTATATTAAATATATTATGTCCCAAACAGAACAAAATATGTTTTCCTATACATTCTCTTCTCTTTCTAGCCTCCTTGTTTCTGTTCAGGGTAAAATCAAATCTCAATCAATCAAATCTCAGGCCTTTAATGATTCCATATTATATATAACACAGAGCTTTATGAATTCAACCTCCATAATATCAATTTTATTAATTATCTCCCCTTCACTTCCATTGCATCACCCTTGTTCAGTCCTAATCACTTCTTGCTTGAACTATTGAAATGGTGTCCTCAATGATTCCCCTACCTCTAGCTTAATACATTCTCCACATTGTTGTCAAATTGATATTTTTAAAACACATATCTAACCAACTCACTTTACTACTCAACAGGCTCTAGTAGCTCCCTTATTCTTTTTGGATAAAATATAAGACCTTTGTTTGACATTTAAAACTCTTCACAATCTGTACTAGCTTTCCAGACTTATTGCACATTATTCCCCTTCATGAATTTTACATGCTAATCAAACTGACCTCCTAGCTGTTCTCCATCATCATATTCCATCTCTGAACCCAAACTTGAAACACTGCCCTCTTATCTTTACCTCTTAATACCTTTAGCTTTCTTTAAAGTTCAACAATTCCCATTTCTTATTTAAGACCTTTCTTGATTCTTCATATAATCACTTTCTATTTGCTTCTGTGTATATGCTCCTGCTCTTTTTCATCCCTACAATGTAAGGTCTTTGAAGACAGAGATGGTTTAATTTTTTATCTTTGTAGATTTATCATCTACAGAAAGGTAGTAACCTTTCTACCATCTGGTAGTTGCTTAATATATGCATGTTGAATCAATGAACATCTGTGATTTATGTATAAATGATTACTTTACTATGAAATAACTGATAACCTTACTAAAATATTACATAGTTATTTTTGAAGTTTGGAGGAAGATGAGAAAGGACTTGTTATACTTCTATCTTGTGGATGAATAAAAGCATGCAGTTGAAATACCCTGTGAAAGGGCTCCCTTAGGAAAGAATAGGTTTTTGGATATTTCCCAGATACCATGCTTTACATACTGCCATAAGTGGTAAGGATGAAGGAAAATTTCCATGTTAAGCCTCAATTCAAGTTGGAGTTACACATCAGTTGCCTGAGGTTTTACCACAAATGTAAATCACAAAACCCACTATATAAAGAAAACTGTAATTTCTTCATTAGCTAAATTCTCTTTACTCAAAGTACACACTAGCCAAAGTGAATGAATACCACCCAGATAGTATTCCCTTTCCTTTTTTTAATTACAAGAAAAGATGAAAGAAACAAAAGAAAATATATTAAGATATTTAAAATGTTGAGGGATTTTCCCTCCTTTCATTTGTTATATTTTTTGGTGGTTGAAGGGAAGATTATATTGAAGTAGAATAGAAAAAGAATTGTTGCTCATCTGTCATTTGTTTTGGATTTATTTTTGTTTGTTTTAATCATTTCATTTATTTCCATGTGTTTTAGAAATTCCCTGATAATGTATAAGTATAAAAAGGTATAATAGAGTTTCCAGCTATAACTCATAATGGGGGAAAAAGTAATAGACAATGAAAAGGAAATGAGAGAATTTCTCCATGTCCATTTTGGACATTTATATGAATTTCAAATTCTTCATGCTCTTCCAAACCCACCCACACAACACCATTAAAAAATATGGTGTGTGTATCAAATACAGCACAAATTTCCATGAAACTATTCCAAAAGAAACTGTGAGTTGCCCATGTAACCAATTTTGTCCTGAATTTCCCTGTGTAAGTGGAAATAAATAGCTCCTTTGGTCTCAACTATACTTCACATACTAGTTTCATACCTGTTTTAAACTATGCTTACTTAGTAGTATTAGTTTTTTTTTTTAAATAAGACACTGTAATTAAACCAAAGGAGCCAAAGGAATCCCTTATTTTTTAATAAATGAAATGGTTTTAGAAATTGCATATTTCATAAATATATCATCCCACTTGATTCTACATTCTGAAAAATTGAGAATCAAAATTCTGAGAAGATTTAAATTTAATTTAAATTTAAATTTAAATTTAAATTAAGCTCTTAATCTGTTTCCAGTGTTACTGAGACTGAATCTGAGTCAAACTTTTAGTAATTACTCTCCTTCAATTCTTATATCCAATAAGTTGCCTACTCTCGTCATTATTACCATTATATTCCACTTGCTCAAGAAATTAAATAATTCCTTGTAACCTCTAGTCTAAAAAACAGATTCCTTTGACATTTAAAGCCATTCACTATTGATCTCTAACCTATTTCTCTTTTGATTCTATATTATTCCCATTATACATTCTACATTTCAGCCAAACTTTCCTATTTATTCCTCCTTGAAGACAGCATTCTACCTATTATCTCTATTCTTTTATACAAGTTGTCCTCTCCTCTCTTGATTGCTTTCCCTCTGTATCTTTTTCTTCTGGAATCCCTAATTTCCCTTGATACTCTAAGTACTATTTTCTATAAAAGTTCTTTCTTATTTCCCTAGGGTTAGTGCTTCTCTCAAATTACTATGTATTTATTTTGCACATATTTTGTATGCATTTATATATTTTTGTATGCCTATGTAAGAACATACACTTTATCATATGTCTCAAAGGTGGAACCTTAACTTGGGTGTTCTTGACTCTGAGGAGACTGGCTTCTTTATCCTTTACACCATGATGTTTATTTTTTTATGTGTGTATCTGTATGAACTTATGTCTTATATGTGTATGTACATAATATATTTGTATGTACATATATGTATACATATACACACATCAAAGAAATATAAAAGCTTATACAGTTATAGTCATGGATGGACCTGTGATTTCATTGTTATAGGGGAGTCTAAAATGAAAAAAACTACATCAACCAATATAGTGGGTACCTACTCTATAATTAGAATATTATAAAATTACTTAGGACAGTTGTGTCAAACTCAAATAGAAATGAGAGTCCACTAAGTCCTTCATTAAGTCATTTTGTGAGCTGCATTTTCACTTAGAAAATACATATTATCATGTATTTATCTAAAATGGCATATTAGCATTTATCTTTATATTTATTTATCAATTAATCTATCTATAATCTATCTGTATCTATGTGTATTTGTAGGCAGGTATGCTGATTGTGTTGAAAAAAATATAGAAACAAGCATCCCCTACTAGAATAGGAGATAACAGTATATATTCATATAGCCTAGAGACCATACTAATATTTATGAGGATGAAAAAAATATCTGTAATATTTTCTGTGGAGGGGGAGGGAAGGTATTTCTGTTATCAATAATAACAGTAATAATGAGTTAGCATTCATCTACACCCATTATGCTATTATATATACCTTTTACCATAGAATCTACTATGTGTCAGGTGCCATATTAAAGACTTTACAAATAATGTCTCCCTTGATTCTCACAATAATCCTGGAAGAGAGGTACTATTATTAGCTTCATTTTACAATTGTGGAAACTGAAACACAAAAGATAAATCATTTGTCCAGGGACAAGTAGCTAGTAAGTATCTGAGGCTGGATTTGAACTTGGTTCTTCCTGCCTCTAGGTCCAGTGCTCTTACCACGATGTCACTGAGCTGCTAATCTCCCACCCACAAGTGGAAAGAAGAAATTGACTGAATATATGTATCTTAGAATGACAATTTAGTCATTATTAGATTAGGTAGGATTTTACCCAGTTACCAGAATGAATAGATTCTTCGTGTTTGAGTGCCTCCTTTGAAAATTTAAAACATCTATCTTGACTTTACCATTTCTTCCTGCCTCTCTGTGCATTCCTCCTTTCACATCTGTATTTTTCAGAGGAAGGCATTCTCTAGTCAGACTTGATATTCTGCCAGCTACTATTGCTAGCTGGCTGAATAGCATCCTACAGGCCTACTCAAACCCAGAAGAATTAAAGTACCACCTCCTCCTGAAAGAGTTTTATCACGTTCTCTTCTCTCCCACACTTCCACCCTTTTACTTGGCAAAAATAAGACTTGGAAAATTGCCTCACCCAGTCACTCTTTCAACTCTGATACCTGACTGTGATTGTTGAACTAAAAAGAAGTACACAAAAACCCACAAAATAAGAAATTAGTTTTGTAGTCTGATTTGTATGAGACGAATTTGAGAAGGAGGAGTTGAAGCAAGTAAAAAAAAAAAAAAGAAAAAGAAAACACTCATTGTTTCTCTTCTCAGTAAGAGATTTAGATCTCTATGTTGGCATAAAAAGGTCATTTTTGGCCTGAGGGATTTGACGTTGTTCTTTTAAGTTAGACCATCAATGTAAACTATTTTCAACACTTGCCACGAAGAACAAATGACCTTTAGTTACTTGCCCAGAAGACAAGTGGTACATTAACACACTAAATATAGTGGGTTAGCATCTTAGATATTTTAGAATATATGTGATGATTTTTTTTCTTTTTATATATAAATTTGATATTTCAATTGAGATCTATATCATTTGCATATTTCTGTCATAGAGGATATAAGTTTGCATTTGGTCACTCAGAGTAGGTGAAATGATGAAAAGATCTATATTGAGTGTGGAAATAACGTTAAAGGAAGGCAATAAAATATTGGTGCTCACAAACTGTCCTTTTATTTAACTGCACTTTATTCTGACAAGTGTCAAAGATTAAATAGATAATTTCTTCAAAAGTAAGTTCAGATAGGCATATAGATCTGATGGCAGATTCCTTGTTGGCACTGCAGGTGATTCATATATTTATATTTGTCTATTGTATGCAAGGAACTCTAAAAAATGTAAGTACTGTAATAGAGTATCAGATATGCCTGTATTATGAACAAAGAAACTTGGTATAGAGGAAACATTTATTTAATTTTAAACTAAATGTAATTATTATGAAAATTCTATTAAAATTTCTTATTTTTCCACCAAATATTTTGACATTATTTTTCAGTCTTTCAACTGCATTGCCAAGGAGCTAAATTCAATTATTCCCCTTATCTTTTTATCCTATTATTTAATTTTAGGAGGAAAAGGATAATACTCAGATCCTGCTTATAGTAAAATTTTGAGATCTAAACTGCTGTCACCTCCTATTTCTTTGAGAAGCTTTTGTAGTGAACACTGATGTCTTCCTGATGTCCACAGTATTGAGAGTTTTAATCTTAAAAAAAAAAGCAAGAAATAGTAGCAAAATAGCTACTCTGAACTTGATGGGCAGACTTATCTATCTCTTTCTGTAAGTTACTGCTATAATAATTTAGGTATTATAAAACTTGATAAGCTATAGTCCTGGAATTCAGCTTCAGACATCCCCTCCCTTAGTGAAAGAAGTTCTCCACAGACTTTAATCAAACTCTTTCAGAAACTGTGGTAGAGCATATCAGTGAGTCTGAGGTAATTTCTGCTTATCTTCTAATTCTGGTAAATTCTATTTTAGTCAGAATTTTGGACATGAATTTTCACCTGGCAGTTTCCAAAGCAGGAAGAAGCTATATAATTTTTTCAAAGAAAATGTGGTCTTTTTCCATAAATCTGTCTTTTCTTATTCATTTTTCTCATACTCAGAAAAAATCTTTAGCCATCTATAATAATTTGTATTATAGATTCTTTTAAGATTTTATTTATATATTTTTTCTTTTTATATTTTATATTTTAATAGAATAATATATCAAGAATATAAACTTAAGTTTTACCTAGAAGACAAACAAAATAATGAACATTTTCAATTTTTTAAATTTAAAATTTAAGTGATTAAATTTTCAGTTATATAAAATATAGTCATGCCTGTTTTTGTCTTAGTAGGTTCACCGTGTCTTTAGAGTCAATTTTTAATAGCCTAATATCATTTGTGCAGCCATTTTACTGTTGGTACAATAAAAAGTCTTAGCTCATTGTCTTTTAGGTGTCCCCCTTTTTACACAGTTTACGAAATGCTCCTTTGTAAGTGTCATATAGAAAAACATCTCCAATTTTCTATTTTTTTCTTCTCAGATTCTAAGCCACTATGAATTCTTAGAAATCATAGAAAGTGGAGAAAAGATAGATCTTACAGCTCTTTAAAAATATTTTGAGGATAGAAATAAACTGAAACTCCTCAGCAAAACAACAAAAACTGTACGTAATAAACTCCCTTAAAAACCCCAAATATTAAATATAAGAATTTAATTACCAAATGAAAGGAATATAATCTACCTATTGACTCAAGTAAGTTTGTTCCTTATTTCCAAACAAACATGAAAGCATATGCAGAATGAGTATTCTTTCAGGAGGCATTTTAGCATAATGGGTGGACAGTTACTGGAGATGAAGTAGCTACCACTGCCTCAGTGTGGGCATAAAACAGATAAAAGACAGAAAAACTTCCAAGAAGCCATTAGAGTGGCACAATCACAAGGCAATTCTGAGTCATTTGTTTCCTTATCTTAACTATAGAAAACTCCATTTAAAAATTCACATAATAATAGCTACCATTTTTATCATATCCACTCTGTACCAGATACTGTTCAGTGCTTTACAAATATTGTATCATGTGATCTTCAAAAATATCTCTGGGAGGAAGGTACTATTATTATCCTCACTTTATATTTCATGAGACTGAGGCAGATAGAATTAAGTGACATGTCCAAGACCACACAGCTAGTAATTATTTGACAAGACTCAATGGAATTATTTTCAATGTATTTCAAAGGAGACATGATTACAATGCAATGGAAAAGATAATGGATGATGACTGTCACTTTCTACTTTGTGAGTCAGTCACTTAACCTCTCTGGGTCTCAGTTTTTTGATTTATAAAATGAGGGGGTTAGATTCTATCAACTCTAATTTCCCTTCTGACTTTACACCTCTGAATTTAATTTATATTTCTCAAGTTATTAGTGATTTGGAACATAGCTTCATATTAATATTGATAACTTGGAATCATTCTTTTCAACACTGCTTATTTCTATTTTCTGACTATCTCTTAGAAACTGGATCTTATTCCTATAAATTTGAAAATTGTCTGTTGTATCTTCTGTTTTTCTCTATATTCCTTGTTTAGTCATTAATTTTTCCCCCATCCAGAGATCTGAAAATTAATTTCTTTCTATCTCCTCTAATTACCTGATGATATAATCTTTCATATCTAAGCCATGTATTCATTTAGGGCTAATCCTTATTATGTTGTAAAATATTTTTAAACCTAATGCATAAATGTAATACAGTACTTGTTGTGGTGTAAGAAATGACTAAAGGAATGGTTTCAGAGAAACTACAAATTCTTGAATAAAATGCTTCAGAGTGAAGTGAAACAAGAACAATTTGTATAATAGCATTAATATTGTAAAGATAAACAATATTGAAAGACAAAAGAACTCTGCTGAACACAATGACCTATTACAATTCAAGAGGATCAATGAGGAAATATATTTTCCACTTCTTGACAAAAAATGCTGGACTCCAGGCAGAATAAAATGTAAATTTTGGCCTTGGTAAGTGTAGGAGTTTGTTTTACTTGACTATGCATAAGTCTATTTCATTGGCTAATACCAATGATCGTATTTCACATAATTATAACTTCAAATAATATGAATTCAAATGGATATGACCACTTCATAAGATTCATTATTCAGATTAATTGAAACTTAACTGTATTTGTTATAAGTATTTTTCTTTCTTTTTTTATTTTTTCTTTGGAAAAGGAGGTGGTTCAGAGGGAGAGAACATACTGTTTGTTATTCAAAAAAAAGCATAAAGAAACTAATGGAAATTTGAAAAAAAATATTTTTTATTATGGATGGCTATACTAAATGGATAAAAAACACATATGATCTTTGTCTTTATCTCTATTATCTATGATACTGAATAGGAATGCCACAAGGGTATAAGTAGCTCATTAATATGTATTTCTTGGAGAGATGCTTCAAATGCCATTGATCCAAGCCTAGTACTGAGTAAAAAAAAAATTGATTGGTCTGGATTACATCTGGGAATATATATACAGCATTTTTGATAATCCCAAATCTCTTGCTGACAAAAAATCTTGTCTTTATTACAAATATTCTTATGGTGATGTCATATAATTCATATGGCTATAAATTATAGGATACCACAGTCCCAGAGGATTCAGTTTCAAGTAAAGCAGAAGGAAATGAAAAAATACTCTATAACACAAGGGTGAAATCATAGGTTTATCAAAGTTAATATCTATTTTCAGCAAAATAATTTTATTTGGATCCAAATGTAGATCATATAATACTATGACCTGTAAAGAATAAAGTCAGAATATTCATGAAAGAGAATGAACGAGTTGTAAAGAATGAGAAAGTATGGACAGGTTGCCATCTGTATTTCAACAGGCAATATCTATATCAACAAGATCACTGGTTTATTGAAGTTGAAGCACAATTGAAGCACAATTCAATTCAGTAAACATTTATTTCATTTCTTTACTTTATTAAACCTGTGTGGAATTCACATTTTGCATACTTTCCTTATGGATTATGTCACTGTCTTGTTAAATAGCAGCTGCTTTTGATACATACTGTTTTGTCCCACAAATTCCTTATTCTATTCAAATAGTTTTAGCCAATTTTCTTGATTGTACAACTCTTCCTGACCCTATTTGAGGGTTTCTTGGCAGAGAGTCAAGAGTGGCTTGCCATTTCCTTCTCCAGCTCATTTTACAGATTAGGGCATGAGACAAACAGGATTAAGTGACTTGTAGAGGGTCACACAACACTGAATGAGTCTGTATTTGAACTCATAAAGACTAGCTTTCCTGATTCCAATACTCATATTCTATCTACTCCATTTAGATGCTAGGTGGTACAGTGTATAGAGTATAATGTATAGATCTGAATTCAAATATTGCCTCAGACATTTACTAGCTATGTGACCCTGGAAAAGATAAATACTTCAGTATCTCTGCCAAAAAACAAAAACCAAAAAAAAAAAAAAAGAGGGGCACAAAGAATTGGACATGACTGAACAACAATAATAATAACAGCAGGCATGTGGGTTAGTCATGATTGATGTAGCCTTAATTTTCTATTTTTTTTTAGGACTATTGGGTTGGCACAGTGGATAAAATGCTGGTCCTGGAGTCAGGAAGATTCATCTTTCTGACTGTAAATGTGGCTTCAAATTCTTACTAGCCACGTGACTCTGGGCAAGTCACTTAACTTTGCTTTACTTTTCTCATCTGTCAAATGAACTAGAAAAGGAAATGGCAAATCACTCCAGTATCTTTGGCAAGAAAACTCCAAAAGGGGTCACAAAGGTGCTGTACTAAGTACTGGGTACACAAAGAAAGGCAAAAGGTAGTCTCTGATCTCAAGAAACTCACAGTCTACTGGGGTAAACAATATATTAATAACTGTACAAATAAAGTATACAGATACATATAAATTGTATAATTAGAAATAAATCAGAAATCATTAGCAGAGGGTTAGTTTTTCTCATTTAGGATATTTCTCTTGAATTGTCAAAGGAATGTTGAGGAGGTAGGATCATTTACTATTTCTTTTTTTTTTTTCCTGAGGCAATTGAGGTTAAGTGACTTGCCCAGGGTCACACAGCTAGGGAATGTTAAATGTCTGAGACCAGATTTGAACTCAGGTTGTCCTGACTTCAGGGCTGGTGCTCTATCCACTGCACCACCTAGCTACCCCCATTTACTATTTCTTACTCTTCCATCTTCCTAGAATTCTTAGTACCTTTTAGGAAGATAATTTTAATTTAAGGTATTCATTCCATAGAAATCAGAAATAAGGAAATAATATTAAATATGGGTGATATAAATAAATAAGAACAAAAAATTAAAATAGGGATTGTAGTGAAAGGAAGTTTAGGCATAATATATGCCTTAAACCTACAGAAAGCAACAAATCTAATGTGCCTTAAAATTTGTGAAATAGGCTAAAAAAGAAAAAAAACTTCTAAGTTTATCATTTTTATCTCTTTTGGTAAAATTTGCCTTCATTTCACATGCATTATTATTAGTAAGCTAATTTGAAGAAATGAAGTGGCAAGCAGGATGGATTAAAAGAACTAAATATGTATAGCTAGCCTAAATGTAAACTATGATAGGAAAAATGATGAATAGCCAAAATTTACTTTTTTTGTAAAGCTTTTGAGTCCAAGACCCTCAGTAAAAGGAAATTAATGTGAGTATCACTGGTACATAGTCTATAAGCTCTTTACAGTACTTTCAGGTCAGCAGCATATACTAGTTTCAAATATACATGGACAACTCATGCAAGAACCCTTCTCTAAGCTAAGACATAGCTGATTAAGCATTGTATTTTCACAGATGAGAGCCTTTTTTTCTGAAGAATTTAACTGGAGAACTTTCAGGATTTTGTGTTTTGTGTGGACTAATGAAGGAAATTTGAGGAGCAGAATGGGAAATATGTTTTAAAATTTATACGTAGGTGAAGTTGATGTATGAGAAATGCTTAGGTAAATTGCTTCTATACTCCTTTAATTTAACACTAATTTGATTTGTTGGATTCATATTAGCCTAGATATTGTCACAAAACATTAAGCTGTTTGATGGCTTACAGGAATATTTTTGGTTAATAATCCTTTAAAACCGATAACTATACCAGGAAAAGCTCTTTTACAACTCACTATACTCTCTGAGAGCTTCATTAAAGAGATTGGAAAAAAAATTCATATGTAATAGATGAGTCAACTTAAAAGGAAGGTTTCTATCAAATCACTGCAAAACAGAATGATATTGAGAATAATATATTATTACTCATTCGATTTTCAGTTTCATTTAAAAGACTACCTCTAGTGATCCATGTCTGATCTAAGAGGTCATTCCATGACATATTCCAGTCCATAGAATGAAAGTAATAAAGGAGGGAAATGCCCATGATAGGACTGAGTTTCTGTAGTGAAAAGTAGAGAATAACCACAAGGAACTTTCACTAAAGGGAAACCACTGTAGAGCTTTTTGCTACTTTGACTTTCTGGGAAGTGTCTATACATGTTTTCTTTCTCTTTCTTTTTTGGACATAAGAAATACTTTCTGAGTTTAAGTACTTTTTAGAGAATAACAACATATATCACACACACACAGACACACAGACACACAGACACACAGACACACACACACAGACACACACACACACACACACACACACCCTTCTGTTTTTGAAAGAAAAAATGAGGAAATTCACTCAATTATTTGACTCATGTGGAGTCAGCGATATCTGAGAATAAGTACCATTGTAATTGTGTTTGAATTTCCCTTGTTAGTATCTTAACTCTTTATTTCTCAATCATTTACCCATTATGAAAGAGTTGGCATACATTCTCATCTTGTTCATAAAAACAAGTAAGTGAGCAAACTTACTGAACAAAACAGGGCAGCAAAAATTGACTCTCCACAAAATGATAAATATCAAGAAAATTATTGAGAAACAGATATTTATCCTAAACCTTTTCTCTCTAAATTTCCAAGTTTCTGTTCAGAGACAAGATCAGTAATTCACAACTGCAGATTATATTTTTGTTATATTATTCTCTAAAAGATGCAGTTCTATAAAATTGTCAAGGAGAATTGCAACCAGGTAACAAATAAATGAAAATTACTTTAAATATTAATTTTTGAGAAGATATGTTTGCTTTCAAATAAGTAACAAGTTGTTGGAAAGGGAAAGACCTTCATGGAAAGAAGTAAGAGTAAAAGTTCTCACACTCAGTGGAAAAAGATGTAATTTTTTACATTTAAATTTTTTCCCCAACTGACCTGTTGCCTTATTATCACTGGTTTATGTACAGCCCTATTGATGTTCAATAAATGGTAATAGTGAGAGGTAGAGAGTGACATCTCTGATTTAGAAAAACTTGGTGTCAGCATTAACATGATTGAATAATCTATGAGGAAAAGTAGTTCTCCATATGTTGTTTTGACTGAATGAAAACTGGCCTGATTTCCCCATTCTCTGCTTTGGGGAATTCTCCTTAATCTTTCATTCTTTGTCAGAGCAAATTGTCCCTTAATGATCAGGGACATGAATTCTGAGTATATAGTTTTCTTTTTCATATGAGAACCTTTCTTACGGTTTAAAGTTGCCTGAGGAGTTGTTGAGAGTTTTAAGTGAGGTAGGCAAGATCAAATCAGTGGTAAGCCTCAGAGATGAGATTTGATCCCACCTTTGGAGAGAGAGCTCCTTTCACCCATTCATGCTGCTTCACTGAGAATTCATATCAATATAACTAATATTTAGTAACAGACAATTCTGTGTATGGCAACAATCTATCAGAAAACCTTCTAAAATTTATCTTTTCAAGAAAAAAAAAACTAGAAAAAGGAATAAAGAAGAAGATTACAGCCCTATTTAATGAGGAATTTTAATGTAATATTGAAAATTTGCCTAAGCTTTTAATATGAAAAATAATAAATTATGTAAGTGCTGTTGAGGGATATGACATGATAAGAAAAGCAAGAATATTCTACATTAATATTACTACTTTGGTACTTAATGGTAATTCATAAAATCATTTTAGTATACCAGTTGAAAAAAGTTTAAAATTTTTTTTAAAAAATACATAAGTTAGAAAAGCTTTGATTTTAGATTTCCTAGCGTTTTTTATGAATTTTTTCGGTGAAGTATAAATTCAGTTTTTAAATTGTTTCAACCCTATTTTTTTGCCATTTAATTTTAACTCAATTGTTTGAAAACATTGAAGTTTCTTCATAGAAATACTTATTTTTTCTTTTTTCCCCTTCTAATTCATTTGGTATTTTAGCAAAATATATGATTTTTTGGGCACATTTCTGTCATCAACTAGCAGCTTTGGTCAAATATAATTTTCTGTATATACTGTCATTTTCTGATAGATTTCAATGGAAAGAAAAACACTGTCCATTACTGAAGGCATTCTGGTATATCACAAAAATGGTACTTTGCAGTAAATTAATACCTTTCATCTGAAAATTTTTTGAAAGCTTAAAAACACTAATTTATGGTAACTCTCAGTGCCAGAAGTGTGTATACCTCTTTCAAAAGGAAGAATAACTTTAGTCCTAAGAAATTATTTGACTTTTCCAAATCAACAAAATGAGTTACTCCTCCTTTCTCTAGTAGAACAGAAAATAATATTTTATTATTCTTCTTATATATTTTGAATATTATTGCATTTTCCCTATGGGCTAGTGAGAAGTAACCATATTTCTATCTAGTTATTAGAATATGTGTTATAGAGAGTTCAAAAATGATTGGGTTGAAGCAGTATTCAATATTTTAAAGAGTTGTTGCTTTCTAAAGCAAAAACAAAAAATATGTGCATATACTTATTGCATGCATAAAAGAAAATGAGGCTGAAAGAGGTTATATCTCATACACCCAAGGTTCCAAATTCATTGTTTTGCCCCTGTTATTGTCCCTTTCAAAAACATCTACTTAGGATTCTTTTTATCCAGCTATAAAGAGAAGATCTTAACCTTTTCCCCCCTCACTTTTTTTTTTACCAGCTAGTTATTATTGATTTTAATTAAGTCTGGATTAGTTCTTCTTGTTCTCTCTTCCTTCAATAAGCCAAGAACTTAAGATAACTCAAAAATTAGACTTCTAGGAGATGTCTGTATATTAAAAACCCTCTAGTAGTAGCATAAATTGCATCTCTGTCTAGGTTTAGGATTTTTTTGGGGGGGAAGAAAACTTTGTCAGGACAGGTGTTCTTTATTTTTTCCATGAGATTATTATTACTTTCCTGCTTACTTTTATACTTGCTCAGATATTATTATGCTTCTATTTTATCAAATTTTGGAATATAGGTGTATGGTTTATCTAATGTCTACTCAGCATTAACACATGATCAGTGGCCCTAACAATAGAAATTGTGGATGATAATAGCAAGAACAACAGCAATAATAGTGAATATGATAATAGTGTTATTATTCACCGAGATGTAGAGGTTAGATGAAAAGCCGTCACAACTGATAGAACTGATTTCCCCAAGACAAATTTAGAAAGATTAATACCTCCTTGTCAAAAAGAAAAAAGAAAATTGATGTGTTCTCAGAGTATACAATAAACAGATTAAACATTTACATAAATATTTTTGGAGCAAACAGAGCTCACTTCACTAAGCAATGGTCAATGATGACAGGTATATACCACTAGATTTATTCCATGAAACGAGAAGTGATTTAACTCTAGACAGAACCTATGAAAAGACTAACATTCAAAAGTGGGATCCATGTGCACCATCTGCAGATATTTAGTCAACAGTGTGTTGACAAGAAGAGCCAAACAAATGAATTAGTCATGTAGATTTGTTTATTAAAAATAGAGAAGATAATGATAGCAATTCAGGATAATGTCATTGCTACCAAAATTTTGAGAAAAGTTATCCTTAAGGAACTAGGATTTAATGATCAATGTAAATTATGTAATGAACTGGTTAAAACTTTATAACATATCACTATGGTTTACAAAAATTTGTCATATGCTAAGAAATGCATGATCAACACTTAACACATCCTAGCTGTGTGACCCTGGGCAAGTCATTTAACCCCAATTGCCTCAGGGGGAAAAAAAGCATGATCAAGTAATAAGGGTTATATACCAAAGGTCGCTCTTTTGTAAAATAACAGATGACAAATACTCTGTTATAAATCCAAAACCCAAAATATTCTTGAGAATCCATCAGATAAATTATACAGCTTCTCAAAAAACCTTTTGATCAATTCTCTTCTTGCTCCTCATTTCACCTGGGAAATGGACAACACTTGCATTAAAATTCATAGGAACCATCAGAATAAAACAGTTGGCCCATTTGTAGCATTTGTGTTTCAGCTTCCCTAGGCTTATGGAATATTTACTTTTTTTCCCATAGACTGCCTCATCCAGCATAATTTTATTTTATTTTTTGTTGTGCTTTATTTATTTACCCATTTGTCATTACTGATTGACTTACCTTCTATTATTTACTCTTTATGGTCTGGTCAAGAATCAAAGTACAAGCTGCCAAGTAGTTTTATCATTATCATCATAATAAATACACATTTTTCAAATCACCTGCTGTGTGCAAGGTACCATGACAGGAGTGCAAAAAGGCATAAGACACAATTCTAATCTTTAAAGAACTTCCTAATTTAGTTGGAAGACATTGCTGAATATGTCTCCATTTGTTCTGGGAACTCTGACAAAGCAGGATTGTGACGGGATAAGAAATATGGCAGCACTAACCAAATGAAAGATTTATTAGGAACAAGGTGACCTGAGGGAAGAAGTATTTTCAGAAGATTCAACTGTTGGTGATGAGAAAGATTTTAGTGTTGAGAGACTGAAGGTAGATAGGTCAGTTATCAGATTGTTGCAGTTGTTTAGATGTGAGGTGATAACTGGATGGATTTGAAAGAAGAAACTTAAAGAACAAGGTGCCAAAAATCTGGATGGGGTGTGAAGAAGAGGAAGGAATCAAGGATGATCCTATGGTTGTGATCCTCAATAATGCAATTGTATTTGGAAATCTAGTGCCTAGCACATGGTAGACACTTATATGATTGATGAATTAATTGCATATATTTAACATACTGAATTCTGACATAATTTCTAGGGGTTTTTTAAAAATATGAAAGTGATTAATTTGATGTTTCATAATTTATCATTATTTCAAATGAAGATTTTAAAGTTATTATGGGATAAAGTACATAAGGTGACATAAATTAGTCAATAGCAAATCTTAATCCAATAATTTACATAATAAGACATTAACAAATTAAGAAGTATTAATCATACATAATTTTCCTACAGACAAAATTTCCCCCATGACAGAATTCAGTATCTGAAATGACATTACTTTGGGTGTGTCATCCAGATGGATTTAGTCAAGCATGACTTTAAGGCAGTTTATGCTCACAGACATAATTTCTTACATTGTAAATGATTTTGACATTATCCTTGGCAGATAAGTGGTTATAGAGTGGTTCAATCTGATAAGCCTTGATTATTAAAACTTTTGTGTTACCCATGTGAAAAAAAAATTGTGGCAAAACAGAAAAAACTCCTGATTTATTCCCAATCTGAAGGCTCTTCTTGACATCTGATATCTATGTATTCTGAAAAATGAAATAGTGTGTATAACAGTTTTTATGCGAATTGACAATAAAAATCTAAGTATAGAAAAATGATGACCATACTTCCAAATAGCTATTCTTTTTAAAATTGCTGTGTGTGTGTGTGTGTGTGTGTGTGTGTGTGTGTGTGTGTTTTGGGGGGTGGTAAGGCAATTGGAGTTAAATGACTTGCCAAAGGTCACACAGCTAATAAATGTTATAGGAGGGTAGATTTGAACTTACATCCTCCCTACTCCAAAGCTGGGCATTATCCACTGCACCATCTCATTTCCCTAGCTATTTTAATAAATTAAATGTACATCTTGCCTACATAACCGATGCCCTTTTTCTTTAGGGTATTCTAGTATAAATCTTTTGATGATGGTGGTGTTGGAAGGGCTGTTATTGTTTGGGATTATTTTGGGATCACAGACAACAGTTAATTATATAAGTAATCTTGGTATATATTAAAGAACATTATTACATGTCTTTTAACTTTCTGGCATCTTTGAGAGAGAGACAGAGACAGAGAGAAATGGAGGGAGGGAGGGAGATAAGGAGAGAATGAGGGAGGGAAAAAAGGAAAAGGGGGTAGAGGGAGAAAAGAAAAAAAAAGGAGAGGGGACAGAAAGAGAAAGAGGGAGGGAGGAAAGGAAAGAGGAAGAGAAGAAAGGGGAAGAGAGAGAGAGAAGGAAAGGGAGGGAGGGAGACAACAGGGAGAGAAGGAAGCAGAGAGGGAAAGAAGGAAGGAAGGAAGAAGGATGGAGGAGAAAGAGAGAGATTTTCATAAATATATGTACATTTTGAATATGACAATTCATATCATGTTCTATATTATTATTAAATGCATTTTTCCTAATCTAAAGATTTTAGTATTAGTGAAAAATCTCAAAACAAGATTTTTCAAAATGTCCATAGCAATTACTTTTAAGGACAAAGCATTTTTTCACATTACTTCAATTCTTGGCCTTTCCACTCATATGGATTAGACAGAAGCCAATTACAAACATTGTGATAGACACAGTTCAATGAAGGGTCTTTATAAGTCTCTGATATTGAGGTAAGGTTTTCTTAATTTTTCACACAAAATTCAAACAAATTGCTTAGAGTTTCATAATCAGGTTCCCATTTTGTTTTTGAACTTTCAGCTTTACAATTGACTTTTCTATCTGTTAGTTAAGTAGAAATATTTTTGACTTATTAAACTATTAATTAGAAATTATGAGGATGGTTACTGCCTTCCACATCATAGATTGTTTTACTTTTCCTGTTAAGGGAAGGCTAAATAAGGAAATATCTTGTGAAGAATGCAAATACTACAGGATTTTTTCACTTAAGAACCAACCATTTCACTTGCTCCATTCTTTAGTGTCAATCCAAAAGCATCTCCAACTTCCTTTGGGTTCCTGTCACAGTTTGCTTATCTGTTTGCAAGGCGTCTGTGTGATCTTTCCTTTTGCATGCTTTCACTTTTAAGATCTTGCCTTTCTTATGTAAAAAAGGCAATTAGAGTCATATCTGTTTATTTTAAATAAAATGGCTGTTAATTAGTGTGATCAAAAACCCTGCCATTGTAGACTATGGGCTTCACTTTGTAGTCATTCTAAATTGAGTATGGTTTGGTGCCAATTGACATGATAGCAACACAAAGTCTGGGTTTTTTTTTTAACTTGACGAACAAACACATTTATGAAGCTTTGTTATCTTCTGGTTTAGATCTATAGATCCTGAACACATTCAAGTTTTCTTATTTCTTACTGATTAATGGCATGGTTGCTACTTATTAAAATGCTTAAAGTTTTAAAAGCAGAAAAAAGTACTATTGATGAACTTTCTGCTTTTGTATTCTCATTTTTTAGAGGATAACTTAATTTAGACAAAGTGCAGTTGCATGCAGTTATAAAAGCTACAACATTTTCTTTTAATCAATTAATCACTGATTTGTAAGTGATATAGAATACCATCTGATTATGTTATATCTAAAGCAAAAATGTATAATTATGAGCAAATAATGTTCTCTTTTTCATATCTCAATTTTCTGATTTTCAAAATAAAATATGAAGAAGTGGGGCAGAGGACAGGGTTATCATCAATCTCTCAGGACTGCTTCATACTTTTTACAATAATTGAGAATTCCCCACCCCCATGTTCAGGAACTTTTGTTTATGTGTTTATATTCATCAGTATTTGCCATGCTAGAAATGAAAATTTCTTAATATTATTATGAAAATAGTTCAACTTTACTAATCCCTGAAAATGTTTTGGGTATACCAAGGAATTTGTGGACCTGACAGGGGATAAAGGGTTAACTAGAAATTATGAAGATAAAGGTTCAATTTCTACTTTTAGATACTAGCTGTATGACCATGAGATAGTTACTTAATCTTTCAATATTCCTTGGGCAACTATGACTAAAATATAACAATTTACCCTGATAGGAACTCTAGGTTCAGCTTCCAGGATGCTACATCTCCTTAAAAATTTCCAGGGGTAACTCATAAAAGTGTTGGGGTAAAACCTCTAGTATGTCAGATTCCCTAATAAGCTGTTTTCCCTAAATTGTTAGGAAGTCATTAATATAGTTCCATTTAACCACTTAACATTAGATAGCTTTTGTAAAAGGATAGATATTTCAAAGATAAAGGTAAGAACAAACCTATGTGCAATTCCTTCAATACCTTCAAGACACACTTTCTTTTGCACCACCACAGTCTGGAAAAATAAGCCCAAAACTTAGCTCAGTTCCTACACAACATTGGTCCTACCAGTTTCATATCCAGATGTAGCATGACTACAAGGGGACTCCTTTTGCTGAGTTGGAGTATTGAAAGTCACTACTATGATTGCTCACAGAGGCATGTGTTGTGATAGCTGCAAAAACTGACCTGAATTTTGACTCTTGGATTTTTGTATCTCAATCTCCTGATTTTTGAAACCCCCTGATATTTGGGACACCAGAGACTGTTTTACCCTCCTCTACCTTGGAAAAGATTAAAAGAAACGGCCAAGAACGAAGGCCACTTTTTTCAGGGACTCTGTGTTCTCAAATCTCTCTTACCACAAGGTCTCTTATTATACATTGCAAGAGTCACTGAACTCTCTTAATCAGTAGAGAGCTTGTAAATATTTAGCATCAAAGATCTGAAATACATACAAACACTTAAGTTTATTCTAAGTTTCTAACGTTTTCTTAAGTCTAGACAATTAACAAAACAATAAATCAAGCCCTCATTCACAGCAAATGCCAATTTCTGAGGAATAAATGCTCACACTTCAAATTTAACAATTTAACAATAGAATTGGCTCCAATGCCCTTCTGGTTCCAACCTTGGCCTTGATCTCACATTCCCAACACTAGTTCAACTCTTATCATCTAGCCTCCTGAAATCTTATTTTATTATTGTTTATTATTAAAATTTTTTAAAAAGAAAATACAACATGGTGAACACAAAGTATTGTAGTGTCTTGGGTACATTTTTCTAAATATCAACACTCATAAGTTTATAGTATTTCTCTTTTTCTTTCTTTTTGTTTCTATTTCTATTTCTCTTTGTTCCTAATTCTGCATGAAACTATTATGTATCCCCCCTAAAACTCTTCAGCATTTGACATTATCTAACCACCCTATCCTTTTGGACTTTTTCTGACTTTAGAGCTAGTGCTCTGTCTACTATGCGATCTAGCTGCCCCTAATGTACCATTCCTAAAACACTATCCCATTCCCCAGTTCAGAAAATCACAGTGGTTTGATCTTGTCTCTAGGACAAAATAAAAAAGTCCTCTATTTTGGATATAAAATCCTTCCTGATGATCTCTCACCCTATCTTTACGGGCCTATGATGTATTATTTCCTTCACATATGCAATATTCCAGTCAAATTGGCCTACTTACTATAATTTATCCATAAAATTTCATCTCTTATTTTATGCCTTTGCACAATTTGTCTCCTGCGCTCAGGATGCATTTTCTGCTCACTTTTCCTCTTAGAAAACTTAGTTTCCTTCAAAGTTTAGTGCCAATACTAATTCCTATATGAGAATTTCCTGATCTCATCAGGTACTAGCTTGGCTCCATCCCCCTTTCCCCTACCCCCCAAATTATATTTTATTTACCTTGTATATATTTTGTATTTATTTATATGTGTAGATCTTGATTTTCCTGTTAGAATGTGATGGAGACTATTTGATTTCTCTCTCTATACTTTGCAAAGTATCTGGCATATGAAAGCATTTTACTATAAACTTGTGAGTGTTGATGTTTAGAATAATGTACCACAAGACTTTATTGTATTCAACATGTATTTTCTTTTTTTTAAAAAAAATTAATAATAGCTTTTTATTTTCAAAATACATAGAAAGGCATTTTTAACATTCACCCTTGCAAAACCTTGTGTTCCAGTTTTTTTTCCTCCCTTTCCCTTGTCTCCCCTAGACAGCAAGTAATATAATATAGGTTAAACATGTACAGGTTTTCTAAACGTATTTTCACATTTACATGCTGCCCAAGAAAAATCAGATGAAAAAAGGAAAAAAAAAAGAGAAAGAAAAAGAGAGCAAGCAACATGCCTTTTTTTTTTTTTAAGGAAGTGTATTTTACTTTTTAGAACAACTTTTTCAGGGGGCAATAGGAATTAAGTAATTTGTCTAAGGTCACATAGCTGGTAAGTGTTTGAGGCCAGATCTGAATTTAGGTCATATATACAATACATCTTACTTCCCTTAGAACAATTTCAATATTAAGTTTTTTAGCTAACTCTTAGTTATCTTAGTACATTAATCAGAACATTCTGCTTAAGCAAAGTTACTAGTTGTATTATAATTCAATATTTACATTTTGATGCACTGTTCTCTTCCATAAGCAAAGAAATATTAAAGCAGGGATGGATATCAGGGAGGAAATAACAGCTTGTCTGGTGAGATGTGCAATAATTTTGGTGTTATTGGATACATAGAGAAAGTCCTAATTTGGCTGAGGATTGTAGGGCTAAAAAAATACACTGAAGACGTCTTGAATGAATGTATCAATCAATATTTATTAAACATAGGTACTGTGCCAAACAGTGTAGATATAAATTAAATAATAAAAGAGAAAGTTCTTGCCTTTAAGGAGATTACATTTTAGACAAACAGAAGCTGGTTGTAGAATCTATAATATTTTGTTGTGTTTTTTTTTAAAAAACAGATATGATTTCATTGGTATAGGAAACATCTGGCAAGGAACTTCCTCTACTAAGGTTAAATCAGCACCATCTGCAATGTATAGTCTTATAGGATTGCTTGGGATATTGACAGGTTAAGTGACTTATTGAAATTTATTAAACCCTCAAATAAGTGTGCTAACCAATTTAAGTGTTTGAGTCTTTACTTGTCTTGGAATATTATGGACATGCTATTTCTCTTCTATAAAGAATTATTTCTTGCTATTTGGCCTTAATTGACTTGTCTTAATTATACTTATTATTCCTAGTTACATTATTCATTGTTGATTTGTCAGTAATGATGCATCCTTTGCCAAATGCCTTTTGTATATAATGTTTCCTACAGGATTGTGGGTGATATTATAATGACACCTAGAGATGATATGATATAGATGTGAGTAATTGGCAATCAAATAAAGAATATGTTATAAACCTATTATTAATGTAAGAGTAATTAATAAATGGAACTCAGTGTAGATTTGCTGGTGTATCTATGCTTTGATTTTCATTTAAAGATATCTATGCTTGAAGTTCTTAAGTTACTTGGACTGGAATATTACAATATAATGAGCCAGCATAATTCATGTATACGTATATAGTATGTAATCTCTCATTTTATATTCTTACATATGTCATATACATTATATATAAAGCAAATATACAGCAAAAATATTTTTTCATCAAACTAATTGATACCTACTAGAGTTTCTTCAAATGAACTTGTTTGATTGTTTATTTCATTATAGAAAAAAAAAAAGGAATAATGACTAGAGGACAGAAAAAAAATAAACAAATGTAATAAAAGCTATAATATTCAAAATGCTGAATTAGGGCAAGATAATATACATGTACTACTATAAAAGATCAGTGTCATCTAAATTATGTTGATGATGACATTTTAAAAACTATAATATTTTATGAGTGGTAGCATGATACAATGATAGAGATCTGGCTTTGAACTTCCTGATAATGAAACTTTCTCAACTAATGCAATTTGTGGGTTGTTTTGCAACTTAGAGTCTTATGGTCACTAAAAAGTTAAATCACTTGCCTATGGTCTCAGAGTCAGAATGTGTCAGGGCTGGGATTCTCAGCTATCTCTAACAGCCTTCAAGATCAGACTACTAACTCGTGCACAATGTTATCTTTAAAAAAATTTAAAATATCATAATTGATATAATTTAAGTTGTCACTGATATTAGTATGTATCATTTTGTTCTAATTCAGTATACTGAGCAATATAACTTTTGATTATATTTGCTTTTTTTTACAATCACACAAGTTCATTTGAAAAAACCCCAGTGGATATCAGCTAGTTTAGTAGAAGAAAATATTTTTGTTGTAAAATATTCATTCTAATCTGCTAATGTTTGCTTAATGGCATTTCCACAGAGAGTGAACACTGAAAATCAGAAGCAGATTTTTACGCTCCACAGACACTAGATATCTTTTCAAACACTTAATGTGTGGGTATGTATGTGTTTCTCTTTAAGTTCCTAGAGTGAGCAAACCTAATACTTTATATAAAGTAATTGTGCATGAATTAGATACTGAATGAGATTGAAAAAAAGTTATACCACCTACAGAAATGGAAGATGAAGACTACATTTATATTGTCTAAGCAGTGAACCTGAATACCTAAGGTGAATTTTCAGAAACCTAAATATAAAGTGGAGATCCCAAATTCAGAAACAAGGTTTGAAAAAATGAGAAGAAAAGCAAACAGACTCTTAAAATTTAAATCGAGTTTAAGAAATGTAAATCAGGAGCCCCCAAACAGTTGTCAGGAAATGAAAAATTAAAATAAAGGACCTGGAACATGTTTAAAGACCTATGAAACTCTAGATAGAATTGACTAATATCAATTTGTAAATTCAGTAACAATGACTGGAAATCAAGAATTAGGTAGTCCTCAGTCACAGAGATTAAGGGAATTGAGAAAGAGAAACTTGAATATTTAACAGTGAATCATTTAAGGGAAAGACTGTGGATCAGAAACTTAGGTCAGTCAAATAAAGTTTTTTAAAAAGAAAAAATGGTAGAGAAGGAATTTTAAAAAGCATGAAAGAAAATTTAGACTCTAAATGAGATAGATTGACTAATCATGTTCATTTACATATTGCTCAGTTTTGCCTGGCACTATGGATTTGGGAGTCAAGAACTTTTCCATTTTTTGTTTTTTAAAAATTTTTAATGGGCAAAAATCCATTTCTTCTTCTTCCTACCTCACTCCATAAAAGAAAAACAAAATCCTTGCAACAAATATGTACAGCCAAGCAAAATAAATTCCCTCAGTGCATATATTCAAAAATATATTTCTCCTAGGACTATTTCTCTGCCATTTGATACTTGTGGGGCTAGTCTAGAAAACCCACAAACCCTTAATTTTGGTTACTTAATAGATCAATAACCCTTTAGAAATGCAATAATTTTTATTTCATTATGGCATTATATTGAGAATAGGGATAAGCACTGGATCTGTGATTTCTGGCTAGGCCTACGGCTACTTCTCTTTCTCTGTATATTGGGTTCTAGTGCTCCTCATGCTTTATATTGACCCAGATTGATTAATTGCTCCTATTCTAACCACCTGAATCCTAATATTTTATCTCAGATTGTAATGAGTTAATATTTTGGTAGTTAGTGTGGATTATATTGAGGAAGTATTCCCATTATCTTTAAAATAGGCAGATTATACCCATTCTACTTTAAGATCCAGAAGTAAAAAAGGTTATTAAAATACTATTTGGTGAAATAATGAAGCTTCCCAAAGTGCCCATGCATCCTTCTTCTATAGTTCTACAAAATAAAAAAGAAAAGTTAATTTATGTTTTAAATTGGCTACCTTGATCAGGATATCCTCATATTCTTCTCACTATATAGGTTGCTAATTACCCACAATATTTCAGTCAACATACATACTTATATAGAGACATACTCACATAAGTGTGTGTATGTATATACATATCTGTTTCTATCTATATATATACATATGCATTTGTATATATGCATATATATACATAATATAATGCTGGGATCTAGAATATCAGTCAGCAAAGTACTTGCTGAAGTATAATTTATCAATACTCTGTTTATTAGCTAATTGTCTACAGGTCAGAACAATAAAGAGAATATTTTTGGCAAAGATTTGAGGATACTGAGATCTTTGCATTTGTAATTCTAACAGAGGGTGATTTAATAATAAGCTTTATCAGATACCATTAAGGACATAGTATTAGATAGAAAATGGTGGGCAACTGTAGCCCAGCTTCACTAAAGTAAACAATAAAGAAAGCAGGCTTAAACTATAAAAGGAAAGATTGAGTTTAGTTTGAGATATATCCTAGGATCCTTTCTAAACTCTTGCATTTTTCTTTCCATCCTTGAGGTATGATTTTTTTTTTTAATTTTTATTAATACTATTTATTTGCAAAACATATATGGGTAATTCCTAAACATTAACCCTTACAAAGCTTTCTGTTACAAATTTTCCCCCCTACTCCCCCTCCCTCGCCTAGATGGCAGGATATCCACTACATGATAATTATGTTAGAATACTTAAGAAATCGAATATATGTATAGTTATTGCATCATTTTTTTTGCAGGAGAAATCATATCTACAAGAAAGAATATTCTGATAAAGGAAATACAATGCAAGCAAACCTCAATAGAGAACATGAAAATGTTATGCTGTGGTCCACATTTCACATCCCTCTCTCTGGGTGTATATGGCTCTCTTCACCGAACAATTAGAACTGGTTTGAAGCATTTCATTGTTGAAGAGAGTCATGTCCACTAGAACTGATCCTCATATAGTATTGTTGTTGCCGTGAATAATGATCTCCTGGTTCTGCTCACTTCACTGAGCATTAGTTCATGCAAGTCTCTCCAGGCCTCTCTGAAATCGTCCTGCTGGTCATTTCTTACAGAAGAATAATATTCCATAACATTCATATACCATAATTTATTCAGCCACTCTCCAATTGATGGGCATCCATTCAGTTTCCAGTTTCTAGCCACTACAAAAAGAGCTGCCACAAACATTCTTGCACATGTGGGGCCTTTTCCTTCTTTTATGATTTCTTTGGGATATAAGCCCAATAGAAACACTGCTAGGTCAAAGGGTATGCATAGTTTGATAACTTTTTGAGCATAGCTCCAAATTGCTCTCCAGAATGGCTGGATCTGTTCACAGCTCCCCCAACAATGCATCAGTGTCCCAGTCTTCCCACATCCTCTCCAACATTCATCGTTATCTTTTCCTGTCATTTTAGCCAATCTGACAGGTGTGTAGTGGTACCTCAGAGTTGTCTTAATTTGCATTTCTCTGATCAATAGTGATTTGGAGCACCTTTTCATATGATTATTAATAGTTTTAATTTCCTCATCTGAAAATTGTCTGTTCATATCCTTTGACTATTTATCAATTGGAGAATGGCTTGAATTTTTATAAATATGAGACAATTCTCTATATATCTTAGAGATGAGACCTTTATCAGAACCCTTAAATGTAAAGATGATTTCCCAATTTGATGCTTCCATCCTAATCTTGTCTGCATTAGTTTTGTTTGTACAGAAACTTTTTAACTTAATATAATCAAAATTATCTATCTGGTGTTCAATTAAGAGTTTCACATCTTGGGGCAGCTAGGTGGCGCAGTGGGTAGAGCACCAGCCCTGAAGTCAGGAGGACCTGAGTTCAAATCTGGTCTCAGACACTTAACATTCCCTAGCTGTGTGACTCTGGGCAAGTCACTTAACCCCAATTGCCTCAGCAAAAAGCAAAAAAAAAAAAAAAAGAGTTTCACATCTTCTTTGGACATAAATTTATCCCATCTCCACAGGTCTGAGAGGTAAACTATCCTATGTTCCTCTAATTTGGTTATAATATCACTCTTTATATCTACATCATGAATCCATTTAGATTTTATCTTGGTGTGCGGTGTTAGGTGTGGGCCCAGCCTTAATTTCTTCCACACTAGTTTCCAATTTTCCCAGCAGTTTTTGTCAAATAGTGAGTACTTATCCCAAAAGCTGGGGTCTTTGGGTTTATCAAACACTAAATTGCTAACATTATTACCTAGCTTGTCCTGATATCCTATCCTATGCCACTGATCGACTGTTCTATTTCTCAGCCAGTACCAAATGGTTTTGATTACCGCTGCTTTATAATATAGTTTTAGATCTGGTACAGCAAGGCCACCTTCATCTGTCTTTTTTTTCATTAATTCCCTTGAAATTCTTGACCTTTTGTTCTTCCAAATGAACTTTGCTACTATTTTTTCTAGGTCTGTAAAATAATTTTTTGGGAGTTTGATTGGTATGGCGCTAAATAAATAAATTAGTTTGGGTAGTATTGTCATTTTTATTATATTTGCTCGGCCTACACATGAGCACTTATTGTTTTTCCAATTGACTAGGTCTGATTTTATTTGTGTGGAAAGTGTTTTGTAGTTTAGTTCGTATAGTTTCTGACATTCTCTTGGCAAATAGATTCCCAAATATTTTATGCTATCATCTGTTATTCTGAATGGAATTTCTTTTTCTATCTCTTGCTGCTGAGCTTTGTTGGTAATATATAAGAATGTTGATGATTTATGTGGATTTATTTTGAATCCTGCAACTTTACTAAAGTTGTGAATTGTTTCTAGTAGTTTTTTAGTTGAGTCTCTAGGTTTCTCTAAGTATACCATCATGTCATCTGCAAAGAGGGATAATTTGGTTTCTTCATTACCTACTCTAATTCCTTTTATCTCTTTTTCTTCTCTTATTGCCAAAGCTAACATTTCTAATACAATATTAAATAGTAATGGTGACAGTGGGCAGTCTTGTTTCACTCCTGATCTTATTGGGAATGGTTCTAGTTTGTCTCCATTACATATGATGCTTGCTGATGATTTTAAGTAGATGCTACTAATCATTTTAAGGAAAAGCCCATTTATTCCTATACTCTCTAGTGTTTTTAATAGGAATGGGTGTTGGATTTTATCAAATGCTTTTTCTGCATCTATGGAGATAATCATATGTTTTTTGTTAGTTTGGTTATTGATATAATTGATTATGCTGATAGTTTTCCTGATATTGAACCAGTCCTGCATTCCTGGTATAAATCCTACTTGGTCAAGATGTATTATCCTGGAGATAACTTTCTGTAATTTTGTTGCTAAATTCTTATTTAAAATTTTTGCATCAATATTCATTAGGGAAATGGGTCTATAGTTTTCTTTCTCTGTTTTCACCCTACCTGGTTTAGCTATCAGCACCATATCGGTCTCATAGAAGGAATTTGGTAGTATACCTTCTGTCCCTTTTTTTTTTTCAAATAGTTTGTATAGTATTGGAATTAATTGTTCTTTGAATGTTTGGTAGAATTCACATGTAAATCCATCTGGCCCTGGAGATTTTTTCTTAGGGAGTTGGTTAATAGCTTGTTCTATTTCTTTTTCTAAAATGGGGCTATTTAAATAATTTATTTCCTCTTCTGTTAACCTGGGCAATCTATATTTTTGTAGATATTCCTCCATTTCATTTAGATTATAGAATTATTGGCATAAAGTTGGGCAAAGAAACTCCTAATTATTACTCTAATTTCCTCTTCATTGGAGGAAAGTTCTCCCTTATCATTTTTGAGACTAACAATTTGATTTTCTTCTTTCCTTTTTCTGATCAAATTAACTAAAGGCTTATCTATTTTGTTGGTTTTTTCATAAAACCAACTCTTAGTTTTATTTATTAATTCAATAGTTTTCTTATTTTCAATTTTATTAATCTCACCTTTTATTTTCAAAATTTCCAATTTGGTATTTAATTGAGGGTTTTTAATTTGCTCTTTTTCTAGTTTTTTTAATTGTAACCCTAATTCATTGATCTTCTCTTTCTCTATTTTATGCAAATAAGCATCTAAAGATATAAAGTTACCCCTTATAACTGCTTTGGCCGTATCCCACAAAATTTGGTATGTTGTCTCATTATTGTCGTTCTCCTGGATGAAATTATCGATTGTGTTTATAATTTGCTCTTTCACCCATTCATTCTTCAGGATTAGATTATTTAATTTCCAATTAACTTTTGGTTTATTTTCTCCTGGCCTTATATTACATGTGATTTTTATTGCATCATGATCTGAAAAGGATGCATTTACTATTTCTGCTTTTCTGCATTGGATTTTGAGGTTTTTATGCCCTAACACATGATCAATTTTTGTATAAGTTCCATGAACCCCTGAGAAAAAAGTATACTCCCTTCTATCACCATTCAATTTCCTCCAGAGATCTGTCATACCTAACTTTTTTAACATTTTGTTTATCTCCCTAACTTCTTTCTTATTTATTTTGTGGTTTGATTTATCTAATTCTGAGAGAGCAAGGTTGAGATCCCCCACTAGTATAGTTGTACTGTCTATTTCTCCTTGCATCTCTGTTAGTTTCTCCTCTAGGAATTTGGGATGCTATACCACTTGGTGCATATATGTTTAGTATTGATATCTCTTCATTGTTTATGGTACCCTTTAGTAAAATATAGTTTCCTTCCTTATCTCTTTTAATTAGATCTGTTTTTGCTTTTACTTGATCTGAGATAAGGATTGCTACCCCTGCTTTTTTTTGTTCACTTGAAGCATAAAAGATTCTGCTTCAGCCCTTTACTTCACTCTATATGGATCTCTATGTTTTAGATGTGTTTCTTGTAAACAACATATTGTAGGATTCTGGCTTTTAATCCAGTCCGCTATCCGTTTCCGTTTTATGGGAGAGTTCATCCCATTCACATTCACAGTTAAAATGACTATATCTATATTTCCTGCCATCTTATTTACCCAAAGTTATATTTTCTCTTCCCTTTCCCCTTACTCCCTTCTCCCCTCCCCAGTATTTTGTTTTTGATGACCACCTCCCTCTAACAGTCCTCCCCCCTTTAAAACCCTCCCTCTTTTTTACACCTTTCCCCTAATCCTTCTATTAATTTATCCCTTTCTTTTCCACCTTTCCCTCCTATTTCCCTATACAAAGGGCCAAGTTTTTCCCTGAAATCAAATGTGTCTGATATGAGGTATGATTTTTGTGAATGAAGCAATGAGGTTATCTCTGAAAATTCCATAATAGATTACTACTATATGTTTTTACTAGAGTCTATTGTTTAAATAGCATGAATCATTATATAGTTTGTATATATATAGCTCTTTAAGGAGACCTGTTAAAGACTTTAGCTTTAAAACACCAAGGTCTCCTACTGCATCCAGAGACATTTCTGGTAGTCTTGATAGATATCTTGCAACTGGATCCAAATAGCTATGGAGGAGAATGTGAGGCTGGTGACTTTTCACAGCCCTCTCTCAGTTACATCCTATTTATTTTTGTGTCCTAGCAGCATCTCCCTGATGTACCTCCTATTTAAAAAAGGACAAATAACAACAATAAATGATTAACATTCCTTAGTCAAATGTTCCATACATTCAGTCACACTCCCTTTTTTTTTCACCCATTGATTCCAGTGCTGCCCTCGGGGGTCAAGTGGAACAAATCTAATACTTCTTCTACATGACAATCCTTTCTGTGTTTAACTATAGGCATCATATCCTTCATATGTACATCAAAAGTATCATTTTCATTTCTGGTTTCTTGTAACTTTTTTTTAATATATCATGTTTTTTGGGCTATTGTACCATTCAGTAGATTACTCAACACTTGATTTTCTGAGAAAGAAAATTCAGATTTATATCAAACTGTGCATACCCTTTGACCCACTAGCATTTCTATTGGGCTTATATCCGAAAGAGATCTTAAAGGAAGGAAAGGGCCCCACATGTGCAAGAATGTTTGGGGCAGCCCTTTTTGTAGTGACTAGGAACTGGAAACTGAATGGATGTACATCAATTGGAGAATGGCTGAATAAATTATGGTATATGAATGTTTTGGAATATTATTGTTCTGTAAGAAATGATCAGCAGGATGATTTCAGAGTGGCCTGGAGAGACTTGCATGAACTGATGCTAAGTGAAATGAGAAGAACCAGGAGATCATTATTCATGGCAACAACAATACTATGTGATGATCAATTCTGATGGCCATGGCTTTGTTCAACAATTAAATGTTTCAAACCAATTCCAATTGTTCAGTGAAGAAAGCCATATACACCCAGAGAGAGGGATATGAAATGTGGACCACAACATAACATTTTCATGCTCTATACTGATGTTTGCTTGCATTGTGTTTCCTTTTTTCTGATTTTTTTTGTTCATGTAGATATGATTTTTTTTTGCACAGCAAGATAAATATGGAAATATGTATACATATATTTGACTTGTCAAGTATTTTAATATAATTAACATGTAGTGGACTTCCTGCCATTTAGGGGAGGGGAGAGGACTAGGGGAAAATTTGTAACGGAAAGCTTTGTAAGGATCAATGTTGAAGAACTACCCATACATATGTTATGCAAATAAAAAGCTTTTTAAAAAAAATTCAGATTTAGGCAGATTTAAGAGATATGATCCTCCTCAATATTAATTTTTGGTCCCAGAAATCTTAACTCAGAGAAATATTTAGAAAATAGCTCAGTTGTAAGCAGACATCAAATAGAAGTGTTAAATTTGTTGCATTAATAGGTTGAAATTTCAGATAACCAGCCTGTAATAATGAAAAACTTCCTAAGTCCTATATAAACACTCTGGAAGAAATGATTCTCTCTCTACTAGAAACTTTCAAGGACACATTTGTCATTCTTTACTACTGAAGAAATTGAGGCAAATGGGTCTCTTGAGTTACTTCTTAGCTATAGTAAGGCTAAAATTGATTAAGGGCCTTTATCAGCAAACAAATTTTTTTTCTTACTACAGAAGATGGAAAGAAGAGCAGTTCACAGAAAATAGATATTAGTATAGATAAATCATCTAAATTAATATTGGGGCATATTATTTGCCATTCTGAGTGGTTACTAATAAAATAAAACAAAAAGTTTAGGAGCATACTTGTATTGGGATCAATGAAAGCATAGGACTGCTGCTCTCAGGAACATAAGGCCATGATAATTGGCAATGGAGAGAAGAAAAAGCTACTGAGTTTTTATTTTATTTCTCTTTTGTCTGGCAAGAAAAAATGATCTTGAGACATTAAGTTGGCAAAAGAAACATGGTTAAGAAGGAAATGATATTTCAGCTAAGTCAGGAACTAGTAAGATAACACCTAGATGCCATGGGTAACTTTGTCACCTGACTCATATGTCCTTTGGTACTGAAAGAATTGTTAGATGTGATTATTAGAGGATGAAAACTATAAGCCAATAAGTTTGACTTTGATTCATACAAAATTTCCAGAATGAGTCATAAAAAAAGAATATGTAAGATTGCACTGATCAAATAAAGCTTCCCTAAGAATAGGACATTCTAAATTATGAACTACATTTCATTTTTGATGGTATCACAAAAAATAAAGTCTATGAATATTAATATTAATTACCTAGATTTTAGCAAAGTATTGATGAAGTATCTAATTACTCTTAGGGAAAATATGAAGAGATCTGGACTAGATAGTAGTATAGTCATATGGATTCTGAATTGATTGAATGGCCAGACTCAAAGAGGAGTCAATGATTGATTGTCATCCTAATGGAAATTCTCCCATGGAGCCCCTGAGATCTGTACTTATCTAGGTGCTGTTTAGCATTTTTATCAATTGTATAAAGGCATTGAAAGAAAACTAATAAAAATACAAATGACAGAAATCTAGGAGGGATAACAAAAAGGGTTTGGGGAAAAGCTGTATCCTTTAGTAGGATGACAAAGTCAAGCATTTGCAAAAATCTTGAAAGGTTAATAAGATGCAAATGATAGGAAAAAATGTAAAACTTTACAGTTAGACTCTAATTAGCTTCTCAATAGTATTTTGTTATTGTTCGTCATTTCATACTCAAATCTCTGACCCTATTTGGGGTTTTCTTGGCCAAGATAGTGTGGTGGTCTGCCATTTCCTTTTTCAGCTCATTTTATAGATAAGGAAATTTGCAAATAGAGTTAATTGATTTGCCCAAGGCCACATAGCAAATAAATATCTGAGACTTTGGACTCAGGTCTTCCTGATTCCAGATTTGGTGCTCACAATTATACAGTATGATTATATAGAACATTGTCAGAAAAGAATCTAGGATTTGAGATGGGCTGCAAACTCATTATAATTTTTCAAACTCATATAATTTTTTTTTTTTTTTTTTTTGGTGACAGACAAAAAAGTTTCCAGGAATAAAGAGGGTTTAGTTCCTCTTCAGTCTTCCAAGTTTAGATATCAGGGATAGTGTGTTTAATTTTGCGTGCCTCAATTCAGGAAGGATTTTGGTAACAGATAATCTATAAGGCAACCAGGATGGTGAAGCATTGTGAGTTATTTCATATGAAGCTAATTTGAATTAACCAGGGTTGTTTAGGTTAGAGAAGAGAATACTTAAGTCAGATGTGATGACTGTTCATATAATTGAAAGACTGTCATTAGGAAAGAGATTCAGTTTGTTATATTTGGCCCCAAAGGGTAGAATCAAGAATAATGATGGACCTTGCAAAGAGCCAAATTTAGTATTGAGATCAGGAAAATCTCCCAACCAATCAGAGCTGCCCAAAAGCGGAATGAGCTGCCTCAGAAAGTAATGGGCCCAGTATCATTGGAAGTCTTTAAGAAGAGCTCTTATAAAAATTAGCAGGATATGTTTAGTGGGTATGCCTACTAAATATTGACTAGATGAAACAGATGTATGGATCCCATCCAACTCAGAAATTGTATGGTCTTATAATCTACACAGTCTCATCATTGTTGGATCAGTTGCCCACATTTTTGACATGACTTACATACTTATAATATTTCAGCATAGGCTTTAAAAGAAATAGGCATGGTAGTCCTTGTTCACATGTACAAAGTTTGAGTCCTAGACAAACAGTAAATGTTCAAAATATTGAGTGAGAAATTGAAGTTAAGGAAGAGGGGAAAAAAGTTTCTGGTCATGTAACTACAAAACAGCTGAATAGTATAGATTTCAGTGTACCAAAATAAAAATTACATTTAAGCTGGGACCAAGAGTGGGAGTTTTAGATCAAAAGGACAATTTTAGAAAATCATGGTGAGAGAATGACAGCACTAGTTTATTGAAGAAATCATTTTACTGTCTTAACCAATGCTCCAAATCTCATACCTATAATCTCTGAAAATATGTAGTCACTTAGCAGTTCACATATCCATCAATTTGTTCATTCTTTCTTACACCTGACAGTCATTCTTGTTTCAAAAAATAAAAGATATCAAGGACTTTACAGACATGTGGAAACACAAAATCTTTTACAGTGAAAGAAATCTAAAGACCTGATATGACTTCATAGTGATTGTATAATCAGTTAAAACAAAAAAATATTAAAAAGTAAACATGATATCAGTGACCTCTTTTATATTGGATTTTTTCCTGTATAGTTTGTTACTTATCGTAATGGACAATACAATTTACTTTTCATTGCATAAATTACATCAAATAAATTTTAAAAGATAAGGATTGTCGGATGACCTCTAAACTCTAATATAATAAAATGAAAAACCATTGAATTCAGAGTCAAAAGGACCAAGTTTTTGACATTTGTATGCTGCATGATTTTGGGTAATTCAAGTAACCTCTCAGGCTGTCAAATAAGGAAAATATTTATCATAGTTACCTTGCAGGGCTGTTGTGAAGAAGTGCTTTCTAAACTTTAAAATACTCTATATTTTAAAGAAAAAAAGATGATTATCAAGAAGCAGTATGATTTAGCAGATACATAACTGGTCTGTTGTGAGAAGATCTAGATTCAAGACCTGAATCTGGTACATGAGGGATTACTCCTACCATCTGCTGCATTTGCTCCTACTTTCATGCTGCTGAATGACGTGGGAGAAAAAAATGTGAAACCGTGTTTACTGGATCCACTACAATTCAATATTACATAATCTCAGTGTATCAAGGCAATCATTTTCTACCTTTCTAATAGACTCACTATCCCAGTCACTGCAGCAACTTTTCTAAATCTTTTCATCCCTTTTCGTCACTCCTATAGCTCTCCCTCAAACTGCTCTCTCAGCTGAAAACCTTGCCTCTTATTTGAATGGAAAAAAATTAAGGTCATTTGCTGAAAGTTCTCTGCTCCCTCCTCCTCATCTCCCATCTTCATTATGGCTTTCTGACACTATTTTCACCCCTCTCTCACATGATGAGGAGGGCCTTCTTTGCTGAAGCAAACTCTTCTATATGCACAAGTGTTCCCATCCGTACTGTCACCTCCAACAGATTGCCTGCTTTATCATACCTATTCTCACTTATCTTCAATCTCATTTTATCTATTGACTGCTTCTGCTTCTTACAATCACACTGTTGTGTCCTGCAGCTTCAAAGCCCATCCCTTGATTCATCTATCCTGATAGCTATCATCTAATATCTCTCCTCCTTTTTATGGTTAAAATTGTAAAAGCTGCTTACAATTGCTGCTTTCATTTCCATCTCTTTATCTCTGTCTCTCTCTTTGTGTCTCTCTCTGTGTCTCTGTGTTTCTGTATGTCTGAGGCTGTCTGTGTCTCTGTGTCTCTGTGCCCCCCCCCCCCCCTTCTCTCTCTCTCTCTCTCTTTCTCTCTCTCTCTTCTTGCAGTCTGGCTTCCAATCTAATCATTTAACTGAAACTGCTCTTTCTAAAATTACTAGCAATCTTTTAATTGCCAAACCCAATGGCTTTTTCTTAAACCTCCTCTTTCTTGATCTCTCTGCAGTTTTTGGCTTTGTTGATCATTTCCTTCTCTTTAAAATTCTCACCTGGTAGTCCTCCAACCTAACCCTTCTTTCTCATTCTCCTTTATTAGATCTTCATCTAGGCTATGTCCATTAACTGCATGTGCCTCCAAAATTATTTCTTTGGCCCTCTTCCTTGTTCCCTTTGTGCTATTTCACTTCATCATTGCCTTAATTCCCATGGTTTCAGTTATAATCTCTATGCTGATGATTCTCAGATTATCTAGTGCTAATTTTTGCTCACTGCAGTTTCATATCTTCAACTGTCTATAGGATATCTTGAACTTGCCCTATAGGCATCTTAAACTCAATATGTCCAAAATTGAATTCATTCTCTTTCCCACAACTTCTTCTCTTTTTCTAACTTCTCGATTGTCAAGGGCAATATCTTCTCAGTCTCTTAGGTCCATAACCTGTTTTTTTGTTTTTGATTTTTTTTTTTCCCCTCACTATTTCCCACGCTCCATATCCAAAATATTACCAAGTTCAATAAATTTTTCCTGGGTAACTAGGTGGCACAATGGATATAATGCTGGGCCTGCAGTCAAAGACTCATTTTCCTAATTTTAAATCTAGCCTCACACACTTACTAGTTGTGTGATCCCCAAAATGTAATTTAACCTTGTTTGCCTCAGTTTCCTGTAAATTTCCTGTAGAATGAGCTGTAGAAGAAAAGTACAAAGCACTCTAATATCTTTGGCAAAAAAAAAACAAAACAAAAAAAAACAAAAAAACCTTCAAAAAGTCCAGGAAGAATTGGATGTGACTGAAATGACTAAACAACAATGATAAATAAATTTTACCTATGTAATATCTCCAGCATATGATCTCTCCTCTCCTCTGACAGACCATTCTGATCCATGCCTCACCAGCTCATGTCTGGATTATTGCGATCATCTCTGCTTGTTGATTTTTTTTTTTTTTTTTTTTTTTTTACCACAAGTCTCTCCCTATTGCAGTCTATTCTCTCAGATTTCTTATTGATCTTCCTAGGGATCAATTTTGAGCACTTCACCTCCCCCTTACCAAGCCATTCAATCAACTTCAGTTGATTGTTCTCTGTAGCTTTGTAATTCAAATATCAAGTCTTCTCTTTGGTATTCAAAGCTCTTTGAAAGCTAACCTCCTCCCACCTTTCCAGACTCCTTTTACTTTCTCTCTTCTAACTCACCCACCAGAATTGATTCCAAACTAAAGCATTTTCACTTACTGAACCTCATGCCTGGAACTCTTTCCCTCCTGACATCCACCTCCTCACAAATCTGCTTTCTTTAAACTTTGGGTAAAATCTCACCTTCTGCAAGAAGACTTTCCCAATCCATCTAGTACTTCCCCTCTGCTTATTTTCTATTGTTTGTACGTGGTTATTTGAATGCTGTTTCTTCTAGTGGAATATAAGCTTCTTGAAAGCAGGAACTTTTTTTTTTTTCTTCTTTTCTTTGTATCTCCAGCATGACACATAGAAATTACTTAATTCATGTTTATCACCTGACTGACTACAAGTTACTGACAGTGTAGTCTGCCTTGATAGATAGAATTTCTATATGAGGATTTCCCAACATTGATAAAAATCACAAGCTTAGGGGCAGCTAGGTGGTGCAGTGGTTAGAGCACCAGCCCTGAAGTCAGGAGGACCTGAGTTCAAATGTGGTCTCAGACACTTCCTAGCTGTGTGACCCTAGGCAAGTCACTTAACCCCAATTGCCTCAGCAAAAAGCAAAAAAAAAAAAAATCACAAGCTTAGACCCTTGCCTGCAAATATATATCTCTATCTATCTATCCATGTATGTATAAATCAAATATATAGGAAATTAGTGTTCTTCAACATTTAGTAAATATAATTCTACAATTAATTTTAAATAAAATTCACAGGATTTAAAAAAATATGGATTTTTACTTTCTAAAAGTCATACATATACAAAGTGTCAAAGGCAGCATTTGAACTCAGGTCCTCTGATCTCAGAACTAATAAAGATTTTTCCCACTGTACCAGCTACTTGCTTTTTTATATCTATGCAGTTGATATAATGAAAAATTTTCTTCAGAGTAAGAATCTTAAAGTACCATAGAATTCTATGCCTTCAAAGGAAGATTTCATTATGTTTAGTGTACTGCCCTTACTATTTTTGTAAATATTTCAATAGCAAGATTTAAAAATTTTAAAAAGCAAAACCAAAACTAAAAAATCCCCCCTGGTTAAACTGATTTGACCAAGATATTCCACTTCTTAAGTTTTTCAGTTTTCCTTTATTGCAGCAAGAAATTTTGTTTATTTTTATTCCTGGAATTTTAGATTTGGAAGGGACATTAAAAATTATTTCTACTTTCTCCAATTAAACCAAAATCTCTAATATGTGTAGCAGGTATGAGTGATAGAGGTTACATCCATTTCCATATGTAATTAGTATAATGGATGGAAATTTGGACCTTGGATTGGGAAAATCTGAATTCAAAACCTTCCTTAAACACTTACTTAGCTGTGATGCTTACTTTGTACCTTAGTTTCTTCATCAGTAAAATGGGGCCAATAATAGCCCCTACTGCACAGGATTGTTTTGAGGATCAAGTAAGATAATATTTATAAAGCACTTGGTACAGTGCCTAGAATGTAGTAAGGGCTTAATAAACTTTTTTTTTTCCCCATACCTTTTCTCTTCCATAGAGTAGTTGTTTTATAATGTTTCATTTCATTTAATTAGTGTATATATATATATATATGTATGTATATATATATATGTTAGCTTATACTATCCTTATATCATAAGCATGATTTTATGGATGGGAAGACTAAAGACATAAAGAACAGGCAATTAATAACAGACCTGATTTATAATATTGAGTTTCACATCCTCATCACGAATGACCTCTCTATTCCTTTATAGTGAAGTATGACATTAAGTGTCTTTGGAAATAAAATTTTATTTTGCATATATTGAGGATAAAAAACTTTGATCCTGTGAAAGAAAAAAAATTGGGGGGGGGGGATCAGCCTTTATATAGTGCCTGCTATATGGCAAGCACTGTACTCAGTGCTTTATAAAATATTCTCTCATTTGATTCTTTTTTTGGGGGGGGAACCATTTATGTGATACATTTTCATATTTTAGCTTCTACTTATATTGATTATATTGAAAGTCACTACACTTACCTTTGGCAAATTTGAGCTACAAAGAAAAGATCATTATTTTTGTTAAGGTTATAATAAACACATTTTACTACTCTGAATAATATAGATTTTTTCCTATTGAGGAACTGACAACTGCCCTCCCTTCCTTAAAATTATTTCACTAGTATATATACATATTAGGTAATTGTGTAATAATCTATTTGAATAGGAAATGTAATCTTACATCAAATGTGTAAACCTTTCAGTTTCCCTTAATTCAGAGCTTAGAATTTCTTGAGATCTTCCATAAAACAGTGAGTGACTTTATTGATAATTTAGAGTCCAGAATCAATGCATTTAGGAGAAGGACATAGCTGCAACCTTTGATGATTCAGCTAAATAACAAGTCTGGAGAAAATCCTATTCAAAGTACATGTAGAATTTATCACTTTTAATATGAGACATAGAAATTCAGGAAAAGACTTAGAGAAGACTGGGATGCTTCTGCCTCCTTCTGTAAATGAGCTGTCATTAGCTGGAAGAAACAAGAGACCCAGATGAGTGATGAACACACCTACATACATATACACAGCTTGATTCATTTTATAAAAAACATAGCTTTTATTTTCTCCTCCCAAAGGCACTACTTTAAATAGCTCTTAAGATAATAAGTGAAATGTAATTGATGATCTTATTATTTGCTTTTCAAAAAAAAATTGTCCACAGAATTTAAACAATTTCTGAGCTGGACTATTCTGTCTGACTCCTGTATCAGTACAATTGGATGCCAAGCAATGACTTAGCAGGTGATGCTAGGATTTTATGAACTGAGTTCATTAGTATAACTTGGCTAGCAAGATTTTTCACAGTTGTCCATGTCTTGCTATTTCTGTCAGCATCAAGTTTTATAAATCGAAAATTCATTTTTCCTTGACACACCTCTCAAGAAAAGGGAAAAATTTCCTTAGTAAAAGTACTTCAGACAATAACGTTAGATGACCTGATTGCGGCTAAATAGCTATCATTCCTGAAGTGGCAAAGATGCTTTTACAAGGGACCAAGGAAGTTTCCCGAAGTGACCAAGTCCAAACAATTTTAGGCAACCTTCCCTTTTGAAATCTAATGTATGAACCACTCCCTCCCCGTTTTTACTCTCTGAACCCAGCATCCCTTTTTCACAGAGGAGTAGCAAAGATTAACTGCGCTGCTCCTGCTTACTCACCAACTGAAGTTCCTTTTTGTGACTTTCATTGTGAGCTCTTTAAAAAGCCACACAGTACAGTGACAGACACTATCATATTCAATTGGACATGCTTTCTGCGGATTTGTTAAGGATTTACTCTACACATTTGTAGCATTTAGTTGCTATGGAGATGACCTCAGTAACAGCCTTTAGGTTGGACCTAGACATTCCTTTCATTTCCATTTAATTTGATTTGACTGCAAAATGTCACTTCCATTGCATTGATTAAGCTTCATTGCTGCCACAAGCCCTGTTAGAAAGGTTAAAGGGCAGGCCAGCCACTGTCATTTTGCTCCCCTACCGTTTTCTGATATCAATACAGATGGGCTTTGAAGATGAGAAACTCCTTCACTGAATTGATGCAAGCCTGATTTCCCTTGCCCACCTCCCCTATAACCTCTAAAACACAATGAAACAAATTAGCCTCAGTTATTTCTAATTGCCAGAAGTCATGCATAAAGAAACAAAAACAAAAACAAACATTGTTTCTATTATAACTCTAAGAACTTGTATGGAATATAGTAGGTTGAGTGTTATGTAATGCAACTCATCTAAAATCTTTTTTCAAGTATATGCTATTCTTATTTTAGAGTGGAAATTGGTGAGGATTAAATTGGAAAGTTTAGTCATATGTTTGAAGGATTGTTGAAAGACTGTACGGTGTAAGAGTGAGAGAACTAACCTCAGAGCCACAAAGTCATTCCTTTGACATATCCTGGTGAGTCTCTAAGTCTCCATGTCCTAGGAAGTTGTTCCTCTTGTAAGTTACAGAAAAGGTACTGCTTTGCATGGGTAGAGAGAATTATTATGTGAATAAAATCCCAGATTTGGTCCATTCCCAAATGTTGGAAACAATATTCTTACTTGAAAAAAGTATTGCTTTCTGGGGTTGGTGATCAAGAGTTCTAGATAATACTGTGAAGGAGAGAATTTTGTTTTTGATATGCTTCTTTCCTTCTCCTTTTCAGTGTCTGTAGGAACCCAGGATTCTTAAGCGAAGAATAAGAGTAGGAAATAATTTTATATTTAGGTGTTAAGGCCTTACACTCTCTAAAGGAAAATGATTATATTTTAAAACAAGCAGATAGGATAGTCTGTGAATATGAGAAGGCAACACTTAACTGAATTATTAAAGGTAGTGACTCAGGGCTAAATTGGGGAGACATTTTGGGAGGAAGGTCTGCCAACCCTTAAGTTTCCCCTATTGCATGTTATTTTCTCCATAAAACTAATTTGGAGAATTTCATTGTAACAAGGGAATGGTTTAACAGAGAGAACAGAGGGAACAAGTATTTATTAAGTATCTACCCTATGCCAGGTATTGTGCTAAGTCTTTTAAAATTAATATAGATAAATTAGTATCAATCTTAAAAATTAATATTTATAATATCAAAATGTGTAAAGGGATTAACATAATGCTTGGCATATAATAGGTGATTAATAAATGGTTATTCTTTCCCTCTTCTCTATTATACTGCTCTGTTTGCATTATGATGATTCCCCAAACAGTTGCACAGAGAAAGTGGCCCACTATAGGAGAAACTGATTTGAGGGTTTATTGATATTTTCATAATATATTTACATTTCTTAGTTGAACTGAGGATTAGCTTATACACAAAAGTTTTGTCTGTGTGTTCCTGGTACATAGCACAGGGCCCTGAATTAGTATTTAATAAATACTAATCTGATTGGATTTAATTGTAGATGTTTAAAAAACTATTCAGAGATTATTAGGCTACTCTTTAGAATGACTGGTTTAATACTCATTCCATCCCCTGATGCCTCTATGGCTTACAAGGTTATTTTTCAGTTGAGACAGAAAAAAAATCCATTGCTATGTGGCCAAATTGGTGATGAATCTCTGCAAATTTAATTAGGTTGATCTTCAGGCAACAAAAACAAAACAAAAACCAACCAACAACAACAACAAAACAAGGTGAATGAAATTAGAATCAAACTTAGCATTCAATTCACTATCATGTGCAGGTCAAATGGTATGGGTCAGGCAAGTGTATTATCGACTGGGAGAAAGGCCAAACACCAAAGTTACCAGGGGGGAGGAGCAAATTGGTTGATAGAGCAGGCAGCTGAGGGTCTGGGCATCAAGGCAAGCTCAGTTGGTTTGTTAAAGACAATGATAAAGACTTTGTGGTTACATGGAAGTCAATGCAGATGAAGGAACTAGGGTAGGGTGAAGCATCAATATGAGCCAAAAGGTCAGAAGCCAGGTAAAAGAGAAAGAAAAGCAGGAGGAGAGCTTGTACTGAATGACAGGTTTTATTGTGCTCATATGTGCTCATATCCTCTGGTATATGCTTTTGACGGCAGAACCATGCACAATATTAGCCACTCCCTCCCTACTATCCCCCTTTTTTCTAAAGTAGTGCTGTCAGACATCACAATATGTAAAAACTACTTCACAAATACACAATAACAATACCACCCTTGGCTTTTTGAACTTTTTTTTTAATTAGAAAGCAATGTATTTATTTTATTGCAGGGTAAAAACTGAAGATTATAGTCTGAATTTTTTGGAATAGTTTATAATATGACACATGTTCTCCACCTCCTTAATTGTTTTGGTAATACTCACTGAAAACCTTGCCTAATACAAAACTGTCCTAAAATTAAACAAGCTAAGATATAGTAGTAAAATAGATAAGATGTATTCTTTTATATTCTAATTCAAAAAAGAAAAAAAAGTTTCATCTTTAAACACAGGAAATAATTAGTTTACAGTAAGACATGTGTCCCTTACATTTCTTCTTTCCATTTGTAAAATTCACAGTCAAGGTTGTTTTGTATAGAAATCAGTGGCTGTCTTCTTAGAAACTGTTACCGTGCAAAAATTGATTTTGTTAGGACAAAAAAAATACAAAGAAAAGAATTTTCACAAAAAAAGTAACCAAATGTTCTATGTTACTCATGAGAATTGATCCCAGAAAATGAGAAAATTTTATGTCTTTATAGTCAAACAAGAAATGCCTCCAGCTTTAAAATAAACACAGATTAGCTAAAAAGTTATACAGATTTTTTTTTACTGTGCTTTTATGCCTCTTGGTTAAGATATGGCCATCATTCTCTGATGGAATAATAATTATAATACCTCAAACTTATTCAGTATGTCCAAGTTTGCAAACAACATTCTGCATCAGTTCTGCATTTGTTTGAGAGAATAGCCCTATGAAACATACATGGGTAACAGTGAGCAATTTCTATAGTGAAATCCCCAAAATCGATTTTTTTCAAGTTAGCATGAAAAGTAAACCATTAACATTATTAGCTCCTTCTTTTAACTGATTCCTTCCTTAGCATCTTTGTCACACATCTGGATCATTTATTAGGAAGCAGACATTTCCTACGCCGGTACCGAATGCAGAGATTTGCACTTTAAAATGTGGTGTTGAGAACTCTATTTGGAACGTGTTGCTGTATATCAGATTGAGCTTTAATAGTGTTATATTTCAATCTATAAATAACTTTGCTTTTCTATCAGACATTAAAACAATGTATGGTATGTGGCAAAAAGCAAACTGCCAAATGACTTCTTAAGTGCCTTGTTAAGGCATGTCATTATGAATTTTATATACTGGCTAAAAGACTATAAAAATGGATATTATGCATACTACGTTTTTAGCTTTACTAATCTATCAGCATAAATGATTTATTTTTATACCATGAAGTTAGAATTGCTAATCACATTCTATAAAGGGTGACATGATTTTTGTTTTAATTTGTATTCTGTCAGATTAACAGTTAGATGAAACATGAGGGAAACTATATGTCAGGTAATGAGAACAAGGTGGGTCATTGTAAATGAGACCTTATCCTTAATAAATGAAAGGAAAAAAAATGGAAGTAGTATGACTAAATTTAAAAAGAAAAAGGCTTGTTTGTTACAGGTTTCCAAAATATTTGTTATCTTGAGAATAAAGTTTCTGGAAACAATCCATTTAAACATTGATGGGATTATGGAAAGAATTAAAATTTGACCAGACCTATGCTCAAATGATGTTTCTTTCCTATGCCATTTAGTTAATACCCTTTTAGGAAGTCAGTGTTAAGAGAAGAATACTGCTTATTCTTCTTATGTTTTTGTTACTTTCATGACAATTCAAATGTGAGACCTCAGTTTTTTTCTAGGCCTCAGTTTCCTATAAAATGAGGTTTCATTAGAAGACCTCTTAGCTCTCTTTTACCTGAATACGTCTATGATTTTTTGAATGTTGTAGATGGAACCATATTCCCTTTCAGTGTGAGAATCCAGAGATATGTCAGGAGTTCTGGAATATGTCCTAATCATTGCAATGTACAGATAACCCACTTCAATAACAGGACAATAATCTGTAGGGCAAATGGTTTAGAGATTTTTAGCTTCCAAAATGGATTATTGTTTAATAATGGAAGTTGAATTTAACTTCCTATTTTGGGGGGTTCTAAAATGAATTTAATCAAAACACTTTAATCTGCTAAGCTGTGTGCAAGATGAGACTTTATTTTAATTTAATCTTATTTTCATTCATGCTTTTGTTTTAATATTACATCAGTTTCCAAATCTTTGTCTTTCCTGTCCCCTGTCTAGTGAGACATTGCTTATAGTCAAGATTGAAAAAGAGAGCTAAAACAATTTAACAAAATTAACTATTAGATTAATATGTGTGACATAAGAAATATTCCATATCCTAGTCTAACCCTCTATTTATCAATAGTACCTCATCTTGCAGTGGATGGTGGGATGAACATTTTCTTAAATCTTCTCCAGGGCCATGTTATATTTGCACAAGATTCAGTTTTGCCTTTTTCTTTCTATTAATATTGGTTCAATCATTGTATATGAGGTCAGTTAGACGGTACAGTGGATAGAGATCCAGGCCTGGAGTTAGAGTTTAAATTTGGCCTCAGTCATTTAGTTAATTGAGGCAAGTCAGTTAACCTTGTTTGCCTCAGTTTCCTCATTGCAAAATGAGTAGGTGAAGGAAATGGCAAATCATTCTAATATCTTTGCCAAGAAAATTCCAAATAGGGTCATGGAAAATCAGATATGACTAAAATGACTAAATAAGAATCATGCATGCACTATTTTCAGAAAAGAACAGATTTTAAAAATGTGATTTCAAAGGGTTCTTATAGTTGCTTTTTTATGCATTGTAAACTAATTTTGTCCTGTGGAATTTCATTTGTAATTTTAACTGAAACAAAAAGTACTCAAGTACAGTATCAAGCATTAAGAAAAAAAAAACAAAAAACAAAAAAAACAAAAAACAGATAATAATCCGACAAGCCAGCAAAAAGGCAGCAAACTTTTGAACTTTAAAAAAAAAAAAGATTCAGTTCAGGTTCTGTTGCAGTTTTGCATATAGGATCAAACAAGCCCTTCCTGCATCTACACCATTTTGCCCATCTTTAATTAGCTGCTTGTCTTTCAAGTTTCAGGATAGCATGCTTCACAGATGACGTGCTGTGTATTAGCAGCCTGGGCTGAGACCCTGCAGTGAAGCTATTTTATGTGAGTTGAAACACAGGCACTATATGGATGAGACCATCAAGAAGATAAAACTAATTCTAGCCTATATTTCAGGAAGTCCAAGTGTATTTAAAATATCAGTGCATTCTTTCAGTGACAGTATTAGAAGGAATAACCCCTTAGTGCCCTGAAAATGGAATGTTAAGCAACATATAATCATCTTCCTTATGGCAGAGAAAAGAGGGAGAAATTAGGGAAGAAGAGAGGAGGAAAGAATGAAGGAGAGAGAGAAGAAACACACACACACACAGAGACAGAGAGAGAGAGAGACAGAGACAGAGAGGTGGAGAGACACAGTCACAGACACACAGAAAGACAGACACACAGAGAGACCAGACACATACACACAGACACAGAGACAGAAAGACACAGAAACAGAAACAGTGAGACACACATACATATACACACACACAGAATCACACACAAACACACATACACACAAAGAGAGAGAGAGAGAGAGAGAGAGAGGTTTCTCTTTGTGTCAGATTTTCAATGTCTTAATATTCCTTTCTGTCTAATTTTGTAGAAAGTGATAATAGAGTTCCTGTTAAATTAGAGGTGATGCACTTTTTAACCTATGTCATGGGAAAAATAGTTATTATCATAAACATAATTCAAATAAAAGTTTATTTGTAATGCCATTATGCTGTAGGGTACATTCCAAGCATATAATTGTATTCATTATAAATATTAAAAATTCAGAATGTCATTAGATTGAAAGGGAAACATTTTTTTAAAAGTTTCAAATGTTTGGGTGTGAGTATTTAGACCATGGCTCCCCTTCAATAGGGATCATTGTTTTTATTTCTTAAAAACAAAGCAAAACAAAACAAAATGGGAGTGACTACTGCAAAGAGATGCAGGTTTGAGTAATAATATTTTTAGCTGAAAGGTAGGAGGTGATTTCCTCCTGTCATTTCTCATCTTTTACATTAGTACTTATGAACCAGAAAATGAAACACACGTATCAAGAAAGTGTCTAGTGAGAGAAAGAAAGTTCAAAGAGATTTGAGAAAGGGGCAAACGTGTAGTTGACTTTAAAGAAATGTCAATGAAACAGTGGCAACATTTCTGAAACTTGTTTGGCCACCAGTCAAAACTGCATCCCTGAACCCAACCCATCTATACTAAGTGGGAAAGGAGATGAAAAGGGATGCTATTAACAGTCTCAGGAATTTGTCTAAATCTTTCGTGAAAATCATTACTGCTCAAGTAGTTATTTCAGTATATTTTCTACAATTCAATGATCAGGAGACACATTTTCAGTGTTCTAAAAAAAAGTATGTAGAGTATCTATTAAGATACTTTTTGAGGAGTGTACAAAAGTTACATTTCCCATTTCTAACAACAGAACCAAAAGAAGAGGGGAAAGACAAAAAACAGATAACACAGAGTCTTAAGGGAAAAATACATTTCTTCAATATCGCCATTTCCCAAATTACCAAATTGGGTCACTAGATAATTAGATTAATTCAGCTATTCTTTGATTTTATTTGGGAAAAAATGTTTCTGCTCTTAGATATCCACAGGATAGCATAAAGTGGAAATACCTGGCTTTTTATAACCAAAGAGCTGTTATCATCATGCTGAATCAGAGAGAACTAGACACTTTTGGAGTATTGACACCTGGAACCACTTTGTTAAAAAGGCATGGCTTGGTATAGCTAACTAAAGGTCATAGAGTGGGAGTAAAAATTGGCTCTTGTTTACCCATCTTAGCTGGCTACCAGTTGGTTCACTTTAATTGGCTATCATGTCCACTTACCAGAAATTGGCTCTGTTTCACAGCTGTTGGATGTTAGAACATAGCCACTTGGAACCAATTTATCTGAAAAAATATTTTGCACAATGTTCTGTCTGCCAGAATATTGTTTCAGATTACCATTCTTTCATAGAAAAAACACTAATTGTGTATAGTGTTATCAGCAACATGAGTACATGCTCTAGGACCTGAGAGTCTTGGCTAAATTACTATATAAACAGATAATTCCTAAGTACAATGTAAGAATATCATCATAGGGGGCTGAATAATAATTATTGTAATTAAATATAGAGGTACATTATGATAAAGGGGGCAGGAGCAAGACTTGGAATTAGGACAATTTAGGTTTTTTTTTCTGACATATTAGCTCTGTAACCTTGGACACAAACCATTTGACCCTCTGCAGAAAAGCAGCTGATCTTCATTGGAAGAGGAACCTTCACTAGGAGTTTTCTACCCCAATGCAATCAGTTTTGGAATATGATGACTATTATGAACAGCTAGATGGTACAGTAGATGGTGTACCTGGCTTTGGAGTCAGGAAGATTCATTTTCCTCAGTTAAAATCTGGCCTCATACTCTGTATATGTGTGACTGACCCAGGCTTTGCCAAGAAAACCCTAAATGGGGTGATGAACAGTCTGACATGATTAAAAAGTAACTGAACAGTAATGATTATGAAGAGTACTATGATGAGGATGAGGATGAGGATGATAATTGCATTGGAGATAAGAATATTTTCTAAAATGACACCATAATGTCCACATAAGAAAATAGCTTTAGTATACAGAATACACATTAAAAAAGTATTCTCCTTGCTTTTTGAATAAAATAACAACATTTTTATAAATACCCTTTTAAAATTAGGTAGGCCAATTTTTAAAGTCCATATTTACTTCTTTTGCATATTCTTTGTAATTACTATATAATCTTTAAAGTGATAGGTTTGATATAATCATCTAATTGCTTTCAGTATATACTTCCTTGAAATTATAGTCATAAGATAGATAATATCACTTGATATTTATATATCATTTTAAGTTTTGTAAAATATTTTTCATGTATCTTAGCATCATAACTCTGTAAGATGGGCACCATAGTTGTTATCCCATTTTACAAATGAGAAGCTTAGAGAGTTTGAATGACTTGTTTGTTCATGGACACACAGCTCATATGTACCTAGTGATATTTGAATAAAGGTCTTTTTGACTCCAAAACTACTTTTCTAATCACTTTGCTATTTTGCCTATCAAGTACTGTGCTATAGAAGAATTAATAAAGAATATGCTTATGTAAAAGGCCTGATTTCATCAGAATAGGAAGTTTCCAGAGAAAAAAAAATTCTCTTCCAATTCAGGTCAACAACTCCTCTTCAACTTAGTCTGACAGAATTGAGTCACCAAATGGTTGCATCACAAACTTTGTTAGAGGAAGCACCTGAAATGAAGCAGGTCTTCTTGATTTGGAGTCTGGCTCTCCTACTTGCCAATACCACCTTTAATTTATATATTACATGAAAATGAAGAAGTTGATATTTTAAGTACAAATAAACTATATTTTATGTCCTTTTAAACAATTAATACTTTCCAGTTTTTAACATTCTTTATTTACTTTGTAAAGAAGCCACTTGGTTTGGTAGCTTCTATGACCTTCTATCTCCTGCATGTTCTCATGAATCAAAAGAAAAAAATATACTTCATTTTTATATTTGTTCTGAGGAAAATAAGATGAGAAAGAATAGAATATAACCAGGAACTCTTTAAAAAATGGAATCAGGATTGCCTTAGGAATCTTTAGATCCTTGGTGAGATTAATTGGGAGAGAATAAATTCCTTTTTCGTTGTTTTTTTTTTTTTTTCTTTCTTTTCCTTTTTTCCCTCAACTGCTCCCTGGGCCCCAAATCTTTTCTCAAAGCCATAAATTCTCTTTACAAAATCTTTGTCTTTTCACTTCTATACTGCAATGAAAAACATAAAGATTTTTTGAGAAGCAGGAAGATAAATTCATTGGGTTCTCAAAAAAAATTTAAATCTCTTTCAGCTATGATTCTAAGTTATAAGGATTTAGATGCTACTTAATTACAGAATCACAGAATTTCAAGGTGAAAAATATTCTGAAGATCTTATCTGTATCTGAACAAGGAACACTATCACAATATGTTTGATGAGTAGTTTTGTGGCCTTTGCTGAAAAAGCTTCACCTACTGCCTCCCAAGCTACCATATTTCACATTGTGATAACTGTTAGGAAGTTTTTCCTTATATTGGTTTAATGTTTTCTAGAGGCCATTTTGTGGACCTTATGCTACCATTCAGAAATGCTCACCAGTCTAGGAAATCTGACTAAAATAATTTCACTTTCCTTTTAACTTCTGTAGGTGTTGGGTCCATATTATTCATTTGGAATATGTGGCTTGGATTATATTTTTTCAACATTAATAACATGAGAGATGAGAATATATTGTAAGAAAAATTAAAAACAGGAAGTGGAAAACTTGATTTGAACCCAGGAAAATGAGTTTTCCTGATTCCAACTCTAATATTCTTTCTACTACATTACCTAACTTCCCAGAAACTGAGGTAGATGATGGTTCATTTGCCCAGTCACATAAAGTGCCTGAGGCCACATCTGAAGTTAGGTCTTTCTAATTACAGGTCTAGTACTCTATCCACTGCACCATCTCATTGCCTCAGCTGAGAGGAACTGTTATAACAATCGATAAATAGTCTTTAAGTGCATACTGTATACTAGGCACATGGAAATTTTAAAACAAATTTGAAACAGCACCAGGATTCAAGGAGCTTGCATTTCAATAGGGGACAACATGTACATATTCTGTACATGCATAAATACTGAATGATATACCCGAAATCAATACAAGGTGCTTCGAGGATGAGCTTCTAGTTGTACAGAACTATTCAGGAAAATCTTCATGTGGAAGCTGGTACTTAAATGGAGTCTTGAAGGAAATGAAGGTTTGTAAGACTGAGAAGTGAGAAGGGGATACATTCTGGGCTTGAGGCCAGTGCAAAGGCACAAAAATGAGAGATGAATCATCATGTGTGTGGAACAGCAAGCAGGCTAGCTTGGTTAGATGGCGGGATATGTGAAGAGGAATAATATATAAGAAAATGTATTAAGGGGTCAAATATGCCTGGATTTCCCTTCTAGAATTCAGTTTCTTGAATGGCAGGAACCATGGTTCATACAGTTAAAGAAGATATTATCTTAAGCATTAATTTTTTTTTGTGGTTCAGTGTAAGGATTTCTTGACATGTAAATTATTTCTACTGACGGAGATCTGCAACATATCTGTGATTTGTGGTCTTAGGGAGTTGCTCATGGCACTAAGAGGTTTAGCGACTTGCCTGTCATTACACACTAATACGTGTCATATGTAGGATGCAAGACTTAAATTCACATCTTTCTGGTTCCATAGCAACCCTATATCTATTATGCCACGCTGCTTTGCACGTGGGTATTTAATAAATATATTGTAACTAATCGACTCATTTAGTAGCCACTCTCAATTAACACTTTTGAATGTATCAATCACAATGAAACTTGTCCAACAAAAAGAAGAAAGTAAATAGTTCTGAGGTTTTCATGTGTCAAAAATATTCCGGGAATATAAAAAGACATTAAAGTTCTTTTGGACTTATTACAGTAAATACTACTTACCAAAAGTAGATTGCAACACAAATGACCTCATCATTGCATTGCCACAAAACATTGTCAGATTTCTTCGATTTGTATCTAAGTTCCTCTATAATTCAGCTCTGATCTACCTTTACAACTTTGACTTCTAATTCCTTTTAAAAATATTAATATTATTTTAACATAATAAACATGTATTAGACTTCCTGCCATCTAGGGGAGGGAGTAGAGGTAGGAGGGAAAAAATTTGTAACAGAAAGCTTTGCAAGAGTCAATGTTGAAAAATTACCTATGCATATGTTTTGCAAATAAAAAAGCTTTAACAAAAAAAGTAAAATAAAAACATTAATATTAAGCCAAACTGGATAACTTTTTGTCCCTCAAATATACCCATTGCTTTCTAGCCTCCATGATTTTTCTAACATTATTCTATTTTATCAGAGGTTTCCTACCTCTCTTTTCTACCTCCTATATACCAGTTAAAACTATTGCATTCTTCAAAGTCTAACTGAAATGCCAACTCCTCCATGAGGCCTTCTGTGATATTAACTCCCTAGCTGGCAGTGATCTTTCCCTCATCTGACACCTTATACTTCTTTTGTGTGATTATATTCTGCCTTTTATAATATTTTTCTTTCTACCATTATCTATATTAGATTACAAGTTGATTCAGGATAGCAACTCTAATTTTTTTTCTAAAATTTTCACAGAATAATATACAATGCTTTGAATACTTCTGGGACAGATCTCAGAATTTCATTTCTAGCACTTTCATTCTTCTCTCTGTCTCTTTCTTTTGTTATTTATCCATTGATTTAGTTTTTTATTGTTGCAACTCTGTAATGTGCTTGTGTAACTATATGTATAATCCTTACCTTTATTTCTTTTTTTTAAAATAATAGTTTTTTATTTTCAAAATACAAGCATAGTTTTCAACATTCACCCTTGCAAAATCTTGTGTTCCAATTTTTTCTCCTTCCCTTCCCTCCACTCCCTACTCCTAGACAACAAGTAATCCACTGTATGTTAAACATGTACAATTCTTCTATTCATATTTCTAAGATCATTATGCTGAATAAGAAAAATCATCTCAAAAAGGGAAAAAATGGAGAAAGAAAACAAAAAAACAAGCAAACAAACAGCAAAAAGGTAAAAATGCTGTGTTGCGATCCACATTCAGTTCCCATAGTCCTCTTTCTGTATGCAGATGGGTCTCTCCATGAAAAGTATATTGGAACTGGAATAAATCACATTGTTGAAAAAAGTCATGTCCATCACAATTGATAATCACATATTCTTCTTGTTGCTGTGTACAATGTTTTCTTCTATTTACTTCACTTAGCATCAATTCATGTCTCTCCAGGTCTTTGAAATCATCCTGCTGATTATTTCTTGCAGAACAATAATATTCCATAACATTCATTCACATAACTTATTCAATCATTCCCCCACTGATGGGCATCCACTCAGTTTCCAGTTCCTTGCCACTACAAAAAGGGCTGCCACAAGCGTTTTTTCACATGTGCATCCTTTTCCCTTTTTATGATTTCTTTGGGATATAGACCCAATAGAGACACTGCTGGATCAGAGTTTACATGGTTTAATAGTCCTTTGGACATAGTTCCAAATTGTTCAGTTGTATCAGTTCACCACTCCACCAACAATGTATTAGTGTCCCAGTTTTCCCATATCCCCTCCAACATTTATCATTATCTTTTCCTGTCATCTTAATCAACTTAACTTTGTTTCTCAAACCCTTTTCCACAATGGAGGAACCTAAGCCCATAGAAGTAGAGTGGGAGGGACACTGTTCAGTCATTTCTGTTACAACTGACTCTTCTTGACCCCATTTTGCATTTTGGGATTTTCTTGGTAAACATACTGGAATGTTTTACCATTTTCTTCTCTGATTCATTTTACTGTGAAGAAACTGAGGCAAACAGGGTTAAGTGACCTGCCCAAAATCACATATCTAGTAAGTATCTAAGGTAAGATTTAAACTCGGGTCTTCCTGACTCCAACAGTGGACACTTTAACCACTGCACTGCCTAGTTGCCCAGAAGAGAGACTAAAATCTCATCAAGTCCAAGGACATAATTTTGTGTCGATGAAGAAAGTGAGTCCAAGATTTGTGCAGTAATTTTCCAAGCTTCACAGTTACTAAATGGTGGATCCAGTATTTGAATTTGGGTATCTGACTGCAAATGCTTCCTTTTTTTCACCAAAAACAATTGCAAAATAGTTGGAAACTTAGAACTACAGTCAGGAAGACCTTAGTCTCAAGACAAAATAACATGAATTTGTAAAACATTTTGCAATATAAATGATTATTTTGTTTTCTTTTGTTTTTTACTGACTGGGGTATTTCATAATTTATTATTATTTTTAATTGGATAAAAGAATTCAGAACTAAAAGGTTTTTTGGCCATTAAGTCCAACGTGATTGATATACAAATGAGAAAACTGAAATGCAGAGAAATTAAAGGAATTGTCTTGGATTATATACAATGGTGTGCTGATAACTTTGAAAAAAATCATTTCTCAGAAAAACACACACAAATAAAACTCTTTTCATTTTTCTTTGATAAATGCTTATTTTTTTCTTTTTTTATTAAAGCTTTTTATTTGTATAACATATGTATGGGTAGTTCCCCAGCATTGATCTTTACAAAGCTTTCTATTACAAATTTTACCCCCAGTTCCCTCCCCTCCCCTAGATGACAGGAAGTCCACTACATGTTAATAATGTTGAAATGCTTGACAAATTATGCAAGAAAAATCCTATCTATAAGAAAAAAAAGAAAATCAGAGAAAGGCAACACAATGCAAGCAAATATCAATAGAGATCATGAAAATGTTATGTTGTGGTCCATATTTCATATCCCTCTCTCTGGGTGTATATGGTTTTCTTCAGTGAACAATTGGAACTGGTTTGAGACAATTCTTTTTTGCAGAGAGCCATGTCCATCAGAATTGATCATCATGTAATACTGTTGTTGCTGTGTATAATGATCTCCTGGTTCTGCTCATTTCACTCAGCATCAGTTCATGCAAGTCCCTCCAGGCCTCTCTGAAATTGTCCTGCTGGTCGTTTCTTACAGAGCAATAATATTCCATAACATTCATATACCATAATTTATTCAGCCACTCTCCAGTTGATGGGCATCCCTTCAGTTTCCAGTTTCTAGCCACTGCAAAAAGGGCTGCCACAAACATTCTTGCACAGGTGGGGCCCTTTCCCTCCTCTAAGATCTCTTTGGGATATAGGCCCAGTAGAAACACTGCTGAGTCAAAGGGTATGCACAGTTTGACAACTTTTTGAGCATAGCTCCAAATTGCTCTCCAGAATGGTTGGATCCGTTCACAGTTCCACCAACAATGTATTAGTGTCCCAGTGATAAATGCTTATTTTTACAGTTGTTGTTGCTGCTGCTACTAATGCTGCTCCTGCTACTACTACTTCTTCATTGTTTTCTATACTAATACTACACTATTTGGGGGATAGGAGATATGTTTTATCTAAACTTTTCTTCTTTTCTTTCTTTTTTTTTAACATCTAGAAATTAGAGCACAGGTTTGGTGTTGTGGTGCTTCATTTAGCCCATGAGAATTTAAAAAAAAATCACTACATTAAACAAGGTTGATTCTGATTTCTTCCAAAGACTAGAGTCTGCTAGGGGTTTTTGATGGATAGTCTTCTAGGTAGGATGTTAGTAGTATGCAGCTAACCATGATGTGTAAATCTACATCACTAAATCTCAGTTGCCAGGGGCTAGAAACAAGAATTGGATCCCGTAAGGCAGGTGGATCAAATTACTTAAATGTGAGTTCAAACTACAAAACAGGGTCCAAGTCCAAGAAAAGTGACCTATCCAGGGACCAAAAGGACAATTTCCACAAGATCTAAAGGAGAGGCAGGAAGCAAAGTCTGCAGTCAATCTATGGCTTAGTAAAACTGAGTGTCTAAAAAGTTCCAGGCATGAACAGAGTTCTGATACAATCCACACAGTGAAAGGGTACCTGCATCTTTCTCAACTTTAGCCTATGATTTCTTGCCTTTGTTCTTCTGAGTGAGTTTTCTCTCTGTAGCTCTTGGCTACTGCAGGTGATTTATAGATGGGAAATAACTATGTCCAAGAGGCAGTAGAAACATAGTGAGCTTCTGCTGTGAGTTATTTAACTAATTAGGCCCTGTTTTATTTTTTCACATATACATACCTTCTTTCCTCAAGATTTCCAATCAGTTTTTGAAGACAAAGAAAGCATGAAGTATAGGAGAGTAGACTGGGAAAAGCTAGTAACCCCTGGGGAGCCTGGCTTCAGACTTTAGAAACAATGTTTGATGGAGTAAGTTTAATCTTCTGAATATTGCTATTTAATGCAATAGTATTCTAAGGACTCAGGTGTATCCAACTTATTTAGTCATAATTGACACCGAAGTAGTATGTTTTAGCTGCTATTGTCCTAAGTTCTAGAGTGAGTGTTGAAAAAGCTGCTTTTCCTTGTTCATTCAAATCTGATTTCCCTGCAAAAGGAATGTACATCTGAATCGGTTACATTTAGAATACACAAAAGCAGTTGATTTAAATCAATACTGATTATCATGTTGCCTGGACTGCTAGGAGATTTTATCCTTTCATCAGCCAGTCATTCTTAATATAATGTATCAGATATCTTTAATATTATGATGACTCATTCCTGTTTCAATACCTGAAGTATGCTGAACAAAACAGACACTTGACTGATGCCATCAGTAAATAGTTTATTTTAAAATATATATTACCTATAAGCATGGCTTATGTTAAGAGTTAAAATGTTTCTTACCTGAAATAAACTGGTTCAATATGCTGAACTGTTGAAATGAATTGGTTATTACAGAAAATCAGTAGATAATATTCAGAGTATTAGATGGAAATTGAAGGTTCCATGGAGCACCTCTAGAGGGTTCCTGAAAATGTAGTCATAGGGCTCATTTGTGGCTATTTGGTGACCTCTAGACTTTAGTCCAACACTATATTAGGAATCTATAACATGTAAAATGGTGTATAAAGATTCCATGATCTGAAGAATTTAGAAACCTACAATAAATAAAACCATATATTTAACATTATATATTTAGCATATGCATTATATAAGGAAGGCTGGATAACTAAAAAACATAAATAAAATAAAAATAAGTAAAAATTGATACCAAAACTAAACTAATACAAGATTACAATTCTGCTTTCTGCTATAAATAAATGATGATAAAGTTGATAAGGGAAGGAAAAAAAAACATGATATAGAAACTAAATTAGTTGCTTTTTTTTAAAACAAATCAATTTTCAATGGATATTATATCATTTAAAAATTGCACTGTAGCCACGAGGATTTTTCCCCTTCTTTCTCAGCAGCTATTTTTGACTACTTATTTTGCCTGTAGCTGCATGTACTCAATTTTTCACACCTTGTTTAGACTTGTATGTTTACCGTACCACCACTGTTTTAAGTTTCCTACCTCCCTAAATCCACAAAACACTTAAGAAAGGATTTCCATGTATTATATTTTGTTCAGAAAGCCTTATCTCAAGCTGACATATTTGCCCATTTTATTTTTTAAAGGAATATATTTGAGAATTATATATTCCTGGTTCTGTTTTCATAGCCTGGGTTAGGATCTCTCTGCGAAATTCCATTAAATAAAATTTTCCTTAAAATAGTTAACAATGCACAAAAATGCTGATACAGTATTTTAGCACACTTAATTATTTCTTTTTTTTTCATTGTTTATCATTGTTTTCTCAATCTTCCATATCATTACCCACAATGCTTCATTAGTTTTCTTTGAAAATTCCTTTCCTCTGAACTTACTATGAACTTCTGCCTGCAACATGCTGCCATAGAATACCACAGATACTTTTTAAAGGAAAAAAAAAAGTTTTCAATAATGGGGATCTGTTGTAAAGCACAAATCAAATAAAGTTCCAGGTGATTTTAAATAAATGAAAAAGTATTCACTTGCTAATATAGCAATTAAAGATTCAATGTCTAATGAATAAGAAAGGTAGTATAATATATCCTGGACATGGACTATAAGCAGTGTATAGATAACATCCTTTGTTTTGTCTTCCTCTTTTTTCCTTTTGTGTGTGTGTGTGTGTGTGTGTGTGTGTGTGTGTGTGTTGAATATTGTGCTGTTGCTGTGGGAGAACAATGACACAAATTTGTGGATGGAAGAGGAAGAGATAATGGGCTTATGTTTCAAGAGATGAAATAGAGGATCACACATAACATCAGAGTTCATGAAATATTTATTAGTGGAGGTAGAAGATTGCTTACCTGATGTAGGCAAAAAGCTGAATGAACATTTCTGATTTATGGATATTCAGAATATTTTATAATCCTAATTATCATATTTAACCAGCTATATCAAGGAGTTACTGTTATTTTGACAAATAGTAGTAATAACTAACATTTATATAGTTTACCACTTGTTAAGACTTTGTTAAGTACTTTGCAAATATTATCTTATTTGATCCTCATAACAACTTTGTAATTTAGGTATTATAATTTCCCCCTCTTTTACAAATGAGGAAACAGGCAAATGGGATGAAATAACTTTTTCAAGGTCACATAACTATCAAGTGTCTAAGGCCTTACTTTTAGTCAAGTTTTCCTAAGTCTAAGCCCAGGACTTGGCTCACTGTCCCACTAAATGGCTCTTACAACAAATAGTTACAGTGAAAGAGACAAATAATTTTGACTCAGAAGACCTGGATTCTGTTTATAGACAGATAACTGATTAGCAGTATGACCTGGGACAGAACATTTTACTTGTCTAGACCTTAATCCCCTTCCTGGCAAAGTAAATGGGTTGAACTAGGTTATCTTCAAGACCCCTTCCAGCTTTAAAAAATATGTGGCTTTTATCATGTTGTCACATTATTTGCACTTATCTAAACATAAGAAATTATAGGTTAGTGTACAAAAGAAGTTCAGAAGTAAAAGTGAACATGTCATACTTTTTTGCATATTATATAAAACTGCTTCTCTCTCCCCTTTTTTGAATAAAAGAAGGTAACATGAATACAGAAAATAGTTTTCTGATCTAAATTTGATTTGGTCTAATATTTTGTGGTATTGGCAAAAAAAACATCCAGTTTTTCTCTTAATTTTTCAGTGTCTTGTGTATTACGTGCAGCCTGAATAGTTTTCTTTTTTCATTGGACATTTCAAAAGTGAGCATGAGTCAGAAGCTATTGGAAATATATGGATAAGGATAAGGATTAGATCTGTGATTTCATTGTGGGAGGGAAGTCCAAGTGAGGATGTTTTCTCCAACAACTCAGTCTAGTCTTTTTAATCATTATTCTTCCAGATCTCTCTACAGCTTTGAAATGTTGATCATAAATTTCTCCTTGATATCCTCTTCTCCATATATCTCTGTGGCGCCAGTCTTTTCTGCTTCTTGTTCTATATTGTGAATATCGCTTCTCAGTCTCTTGCTATTTCTTTACTTCACACTCTCTAAAGGTGGGTAACCTGAGGACTCTGTCTTGGGCACTCTTTTCTCCATATCCTAATTCATTTAGTGATTTCCATAATTTCTTATGGTTTCATTTATTATCTCTTTGCTGATTATTTTAGATCTGCTTGTTTGATCATTTTTTTTGTCATATCTGACTCTTTGTGACCCCTTTTAGGGTTTTCTTGGCAAAGATGCTAGAGTGGTTAGCCATTTCTTCATTTACAGGTAAGGAAAATGAGGCAAATAGGAGAACATCCAGTCTAGGTTTATTTTAATGAAATTTGGAGAGCCTGCAATTTTCTAACCTACTCTGCCATCTTCCCAGAATCTTCTCCTCAAAAAAAAAAAAAAAAAGAGATTTAAATGACTTGTCTAGAATCACATAGCTTTATCTGAGGCCAGATTTGAACTCAGGTTTTCTTGATTCTAGGCCCAGCTGTTTATACACTGAGCCATCAATTGAATCTATTTTCTACTAATATTCAGACTTACATCACTAACTCACTACTAAACATCTCAAGCTATATGTACAAAATGAAACTCATGATCTCTCCCTCTCCCAAGTCCTCCCCACTTCTGAATTTCTCTATCATTGTTGATGACACTATTAATCTCTTAGACACCTAGGCTTGCAACCCAGATGTCATCCTTGTCTCCTTACTTTCCCCTCCCTGCCCGCCACCTATTCTGTATCAAATATGTTGCCAAGATCTGTCAAAAATATCTAAACAATTTTTTGAATGTGCCCCATTCTCTCCTGTCACTGACAGCACACTTGTTCAGTCTCTTTTCCTTTCCCACTTGAACTATTGCAATAGCTTGCTGATTGTTCTCCCTGCTTCATGTCTCTCCCCTTTCCAGACTATTCTCCTATCAGCTGTCAAATTAATCTCCCCTTGACCTTATCACCCTACTATTCTATAAATTCCAGCAATTCCTAATCACCTCTAGGATCAAATATAAAATTCTCTGTTTGGCATTCAAATCTTTTTGTAATCTGGCTCCTTTCTTCCTTTTCCACCTTCTTATAGCTTACTTCTTCCTTAATTGCATTCATATCCTATTTTCATTTTCCATTTTTTCACAACAGTGACATGAAAAATTTTCATAAATATTCTGCAAATTTCAAGGATTAAGGTCTCTCTCTATACGTAACATATACATGTGTTACATGTGCATATGTATATGTTTCTATATAATTCTAACTATGTTTAAACTCCATGTTTAAATATAGAGCTAGATATAACTAAATAACTATGAATTATATGACTAAATTAAATATATGTACTTTGATTATATATACACATATATGTATATATATATATAAAACCAATCTCTATATATAAACTATATATATATATATATATAGTTAAAAGTTATATAATCCATATAACTACATGGTTATATTTTTCTTTTGACAAATATGGAAATTGTAGAATGTTTTAGAGAAACTAGTATAGTTAATCAACAGGTAAATTTAGAAAAAAATTATAAATGCAGTTATATTTTATTTTTTCATTTAACAAGCATTTATTTTCTCTCCCCCCAATGAAAAAACAAAAGAGTACCTTTTATAAAGTTAAGATGCATAGTTAAATTAAGCAAATACCTGCATTAGCTATATCCAGAAATATATATCTCATTCACCATCATGAGTCCATTCTTTTCTCTTTTGGGGCTAACTACTCTACTTTATCATCATTCCCCTGGCTGATCTTAGCATTGATCAGAGATTTCTAATCTTTCAAAGATATTTGTTTTAACTTGTAAATTGTGCTCATTATGTGTTATATCCCTTCATAAAAGTCTTTAAAAGTGAAAACTAAAGCACAGAGATGATCAGTAATTTGTTTGGGGTCACCCAGTGAGTATCTTAGCAGGATTCCAGTTTGGGTCCATTTGTCCATCAGTCAACAGGCATTTAAGTGCTTTTTATTCCAAGCTAAGCATTGAAGATATGAAAAAAGGTAAAGGATAGTCCTTGCCCAAAAGGTGCACATATTCAAAAGGAGAAGACAATGAAAAAAATCTAAGTAAATCTAACTATTTGTTTGTCTATCTTGCTAGATTACTCCAAAAATGTTTCTTAAAAGATTTTTCCTTTTTCCTGTAATCCTACAGCACTTTGAACCTATTAAATATTACTGTAGTATACTGAAATTTTCATTTCTTATCCATCTATTGAAGGAGATATAAACACACACAAATAAATACATTATGTGCTGTTTATCTGGTGTTTATATGTTGCTTCCTCCATTCAGATGAAATATGAATGTGTGCGTGTTTGTGTGAGTACACACACACATCCACAGTATATACAGATATTACACATTTTATACACAAGTATATTTACATATGTGCACACATGTAATATACATTACTATCACACTCATACATGTATATATACATACATAAAATACACACATACCTATATTACACATTTTGTATACATATATACACACAAATTACCACACTCATATATCTGTGTTTATATATATATATATATATATACATATGCATATATACACACAATATACAATATCTATATTACATATCTTATATACATACATATGGGCATATGTATACATATATATTATCACTCTGTGTGTGTGTGATGAAAAGTAATATGAGACAGAAAAGCAATATAAACTAGAAGTTCATAGACCTCCAGCAGAAGGTGAAATTTGAACTGTATTTTTGGAGAAAACCAAGAAAACTGAAGATGAGGGGCAGAGCATTTCAAGCCCGGGGAACAGTTAGTGCAAAGGCAGAGCCATGGGAAATGGAATGAAGAAAACAGAGCTGGAGAATAATGTATATAATAATATAATCTTGTTAAAATAATAAAGTGATGACAAAGGAAATGAGCCGAATAAGGAGAACAATTTATGTGATAACACAGTGTAAAGATGGTTTTGAAAGCTGTAAGAACTATGATCAATACAATGTCCAGCCATGTCTTCAGAGAGCACTGATGATGAAGTCTGCCTTTTGACAGAGAGATAATGGATTTAGAGTGCAGAATTATATAGGCAATTAAAGAATTGGTTTTCCTTCACTATGTATATATGTTGTTAAGAATTTTCTCTTTTTATAATGGAATGAGAGTTGGTAGGAAAAGGAAATTTTTTTATTGTTAATTAAAAAACAATTTAAAAAGAAAGTGTTTGGTGAGATTTGCTGCAGGCATGTAATGTTGCACAGTCTTTCAGATGAGTTCACTATATTGTTAGTTTTGCTTAATTGTTTTATCTTGTTACAGGAAAGAACTCACAGAGTAAAGGGTGATCTGGAAATGTCTGTAATATAAAATACATAAGCAAAACTTTAAATATAAGAAAATGAAATTCCATGTTTAAGGGACTTCAAGTAAGCCATTGTTGTTGGAAGAAAGAACACATGTAGGAGAGTCAAGTGGGAGAAAGGTGGAAAGGTAGGAAGAGACCATTTTATGAAAAGCTTTGAATATCAGAGGTCTTTATAGTTGATCCTAGAGCAAATAGAGTAACTGAAGCTCATAGAAGCCAGAAAATGATATGCTGAGACTTTTGTTTTAGAAAATCACTTTGTTGGTGGAGTAGAATTTGTATGGGAAGATATTTGAGGAAGGGAGAGCAATAAGAAGGCATTGCAAGAATTCAGGTGAGAAGTGATGAAGGCTTGAACATTCTCTAACCTAGTTTAGCATTCCATTTACTCTACCAGATTATCTATAATCTAATTCAATCCCAATATTATTTTGCATTCTGCCTCTGTTGATCTTTGTGCAAATGCTCCCCATGATTTTTTCTCCAGTTAGTAGACTTTCTCATATCAGTAAATGTTTTGTCAAATGCTACAGTGCTCCTTCCTTAACCAAATCTCACTGAACTCTTCTAAAACTATGCTTCATTTTATGAAATTTAGTCTTAATGATGACTTTGAGATCACACTTTCTTCCATGCATTATGTTTTTGTTATTGTTAATCTAGTTTATTATTCACATTTTGTATTTTCTCTTTTACAGTGTAGAGCCCTTTAGTTGAATTTCCAGAGTATGTTAGTGGTGTTGCACCCATGGCCAGGAAAACTATCTAATATTCACATACTTTATATTATGGTATATAAAGTCAGAATCTTCTTTGTTTTTCAGTTTTTATTTTATTTTATTGTCCTTTTGTCTCATTCTTTTAAAAGTTATTTATTTGTTTTAATACACATTACTTTATGAATCATATTGGTTCTGCTTGTTTCACTCAGCATCAGTTCATGTAAATCTTCCTAGGCCTTTTTAAAATCAGCTTGTTCATCATTTCTGTAGAATAATAATATTCCATCATCTTCATATACCACAGCTTATTCAGGCATTTCCCAATCAATGAGGATCTACTCATATTCCAATTCTTTGCTACTATAAAAAGAGCTGCTACAAATTTTTTTGCACATGTGGGTCCTTTTTCTTCCTTTATGATTTCTTTGGCTTACAGACCCAGTAGTGGCACTGCAGGTTAAAGGATATGCACAGTTTTATAGCCATTTGGGCATAGTTCCAGATTGCTGTCCTGAATGGTTGGAACATTTCACAATGTCACCAATAAGTCATTACTGTCCCAGTTTTCCCACATCCCCTCCAACATTTATCATTATCCTTTCCTGCATCTTAGCCAGTCTGACATGTGTGCAGTGGTATCTCAGAGTTGTATTAATTCACATTTCTCTAATCAACAGTGATTTAGAGCATTTTTTCATATGACTAAGGATGGCTTTAATTTCATCATCTGAAAATTGTCTGTTCATATCCTTTGACCATTGGAGAATGACTTGTATTCTTATAAACTTGACACATTTCTTTATATATTTTAGAAATGAGATCTTTATCAGAAACACTGGTTGTAACTGTTTTTTCCCAGCTTCATACTTCCCTTTTAATCTTGTTTCTGCTGGTTTTGTTTGAATGAAAACTTTTTAATTTAACGTAATCAGAGTTATTTATTTTGCTTTTCATTGTGCTTTCTAGTTCTTCTTTGATCATAACTCCTCCCTTCCCTAAAGATCTGATAGATAAATTATCCCTTGCTCTTCTAATTTGTTTATGGTATCATTCTTTATGCCAAAATTATATACACATTTTGACCTTATTTTAGTATGAGATGTGAGATGTAGGTCTATGCCAAGTTTCTGATATGTAATTTTCCAGTTTTCCCAGCAATTTTTGTCAAATAGTGAGTTCTTATTCTAGAAACTGGAGTTTGGGGGGGGGGAGAATTATCAAATACTAGATTTTTATAGAACTTGATTATTGTCATGCATATTTAATTTATTCCTCTGATCCACCACTCTATTTCTTAGCCAGTACCAAATGATTTTGATGAATGCTGCTGTATAATATGGTTTTAGGTTTGGTACTGCTAAGCCACAAACCTTTGTATTTTTTTTTCACTAATTCCCTTGATATTCTTGACCTTTTGTTCTTCTAGATGAATTTTGTTATTATTTTTCCTAGATCTATAAAATAATTTTTGGCAGTTTGGTATGGCACTGAACAAGTAGATCAATTTAGGAAGAATTGTCATTTTATTATATTTCAAACTCTCTTCTTAAATGTGATATTTTTAGCCAGCTAATCATTTTTAGCCAGATAATCATTCCTCAAATTTATCTTTTTTTAAAAGATGAATTGCAGCCTAGTCACGAATTCTTTATATTTATATTATTTATAATGTTATATATCATTATTATGTATATTATAGTGTATATAATATTATGTATAATTATATATATTATTTATAAAATAATTATCAAATATATTTCAAAAGTTAAGATTTTATATAGCTATTAATAATTTACCATTTTTGAGAAATATTTGTTCATATCTTTTAACTCCTTTTGATGGATTAAATTTGATCTATTTATATTTAGCCCAGTTTTATAGTTTGTCAACACTTTTTTGATTCTGACTGTTGCCCAGTGTTCTAGCTAATTCTAGTCTTGAATCTTTGTTATATTTAATGAATGTGATTTCATATCTTTCCCTAACATTAAGCAGCACAATACTGCATAAGATCCTCTAAAGTCTCTTGGAGACTTCCTCTTGAGTTGTCATGGAACCATGACTTACTACTCTTTGAGTTTCTTAATTTGACTGATTCCTAAAATGGGAGACTTTAAAAGAAACATTTTTTTCTCCTCTCCTTACACTGTGGAGAACAGAGAGGTACACTAACAATCTGTTTTCATTTTCTTCTAGGTTGAAACCAACCTGAACCTTGGAAATAGAAAAGTGATCTGATCATGGCAAAAATATAAATATTTTGTAAGTTTCTTACTTTGATTTTTGCATTTTCAGTGTTTAATGGTATATAATGTTTGTTGAAATTAATTTGTTGGGCCATATATTCTGATGCTCTTAGAAGTAGCCTTTTCTTGTTACCTACCCAACAAATATTTATTGAGTCCTGAATAGGTACAAAGCAGAGCAATGAGTCTGTACAAGACATAGTCTTTGCCTTCAAAAAGTTGATAATCTAATAATATCTCAGATTGCTGTTGAATTTGCAATACACAAATTAGTAGTGTTGTGTTACAGATGAGAAAACCAAAACTTGGAAGTATCAGAACCAGAGCTTATTTATACTCAGTGTTTTTTTTTTTTTTTTTGACTCTGAGACAGAAATCTGTTTCATCTCTAATAGATTGATAAGAAATGAAAAGTACAGTTTATTATAATAATATTTCATAGGCTAAAAGGGTTCAAACTGCTGTAGGATCATGGAAAAGAGGGAAATCCTTTTAAGAAATTTGGAATGATCTAGGAAAGCTTCACTTCTGAAAAAGAAAACTTTGACAAGGAGGAAATGTGAGGAAACATCTCATGCAGAGGGAGAAGACTCAAAGAGATAAACAGAAGGAAATTCCATGTTTGTTTTTAGAATAACAGTCCAGATTGATTGAAAAGATACATCATGACAAAATTGTGAATTGTCTTGAATGACCAGCTAAAGAAATTAATATGTATTTAGTAATTTTAAATTGAAGAATATTATGATCAGAATGCTGCTTTCTGTTATTGATGTATGGCTATGCGAAAGAGAGACAAAGAGAAAGAGAGAGACAGAGAAAAAGGAACAGAGAGACACACAGACACACAAGAAAGAGACACAAGCAGAGAGAGAAAGACAGAAAAAGAGAGACAGATAAGAGAGACAGAGACAGAGAGAGACACAGGAACAGAGACACATAGAGAGACATAGAGATGGACACAGAGATGAACATGGACACAGAGAGAGACAGATAAAGGTAGAGTTGAACATAGAGAGAGACAGATAGAGATGGACACACACAGAGAGACAAAGACAGAGACAGAAACAGAGATAGAGACAAAGACACAGAGACACAGAGAGAGACAGAGACAGATGAACAGAGAGATACAGATAGACAGAGACTGAAAGAGAGAGAGGTGGACACAGAGATGGGCAGAGAGAGGGAGAGAGACAGAAACAGAAAGAGAGACAGATGGACAGAGACAGAGAAAGAGAGAGGCAGTGAGAGAGAGAGAGAAGAGACAGAGACAGAAAGAGACAGAGAGAGACAGAGAAGACAGAGAGAATGAGAATAAAAGGGAGAACAGCCATGGGTTTGCGGCAATTGTTTAGGTGTGGGACATTAAGGGCCTAAGTTAAGGAGTAAGTAGTAGAAATGAAAACAGAACTGATAGGAAACACATTGTGAATTAAATTTTTTTTAAGCTACTGGTGACCTTTTAGGAATTACCATGTTTTCAAGAGAAAAAACTTGATGAGAAGGAGAATCCAATTAGGGTTTGGTTTGGATTTTAGATGAAACGAGAGGTTAGTAGCCAGATAAAGAGGCTTTCTTTATTTGAAATGAGGAAAGTAAAGGAGAGGATATTTTGTAAAGAAATGGAATTACAGTATGCTTATGCATCGTTATAGTAGGTTCATAGTTGTAGGTTCAAGTAGAGAGGATTTGTACAGAGGTCACCAGAGGGACAGGGACATGATGAAGAGTGCTGCTTCAATTTTTATGCCTCTGGCTAGATAAGGGATTTGTTTCTATTACTGTGATTTTTTTTTTACCTCCACCTTCTACCAGCATGATTTTCTTTGCTTAAAAAAATCACAGGTTTCAATATACAGCAATTAATTACAGCATTACTAGCTTTAATCAAATTCTTAGACTTAGCTCTGTACAATGCCTAAGTCAAGAAGGATCATCCCATTCTTAAGTGAATGCCCATGCATTTTGACCCATAATTTAGACATACGTAGTATCATTCACTGTCTGATTCATAAAGCATGTGATTTTTAAATGTTTCAGAGGCCTATTCAGCATTAATATTTGTTCAGCAAAAATAACAGGAGCATCAGTGATTTTCCAATTCTTTTTATAGAAACAATAAATTTCTTTGGGTCCAGCTACTTTGAACATATGATAAAATCATGTATATAGATATATATACTATTAAGATGATTTTTTTTTATTTTTCTCTCATGTGAGACAAGAAATATAAATTTTGAATATCTTTTCAGAGATGCTTTCAAAATATTTTATTTAGGTCTTTATGGCTTAGTGTTTAGTCCCTTCTGACTAAGATTTTGTGATGCTATGACTATTAAGAGAAATTCTAGAAATATTCTGAATATTCACAACATTGAATTCTAATTTTTAAAGCAATTATGTATATATAGAACAGGCTTTCAAAATTGTGCTATTTTAGGAGGAAGACAACATGAAAACTATCTGATAATTTTGCAGAAATTATGGTGAACTTAAATTTTTTTAAGAATAAGCAGAATTGAACTGTAATTCAAGATGAGTAAAATATACATATGTTAGGCCCCTTGAAAGAGAGAGTTTAGCAAGAAGAGTGATATCTAACCTTAGAATTGGTTGGGTTCAACTTTGACAAATACTGGTAAAGTGACCCTGAGCAAATCCAATCTCTCACACTAGAAAATTTTGTAAATCTATAAATCACAGAAAAGGTAACTTTATTCATTAGAAGAGAGAGTTTCTTAATCCAAGAGTTCCCTATACCAATGAAATCACACTCCTAGTCATCATTCCTATATCTGTTCCTTTTATTTCTGAGGTGCTAGCATGTTGAATTTAGAAATAAGAGGTCATCACATAGTCTGTGTTTTAGATGGAACTTAATGTCAAAAGTTTCTCAGTATAAAATTAACTTTTTTATATAGTTTTATCTCATGTAATGATTTTGATCCTACTAATAGCCTATAGTAGCATTGGAATTATGTGGTATTTATGGAGAAAATCTCTTTGAAGGTAATTCACATGGTATTATATTTTCATATTATTTTAAAGAAATATACCTGATCTTCTTATAGACAAAAAATGAATTTGCTACTTTTCATAAAAGCCTTTTGAAAATTGTGTAGTCCTTTGGAGACAGAATGTATGGAACCTTTGCCAATGAGTAAACGCCCATGATTAACAGCACGGATGGTGTGATACTTTTGGAGTCTCGTGAAATTATGCTATAGGTTTCCTTAAAAAAATAAGTCACATATGTTCTGTGATTCCAGCCCTTTAACATGCCCCAAATAGGCTGTGTATACTGTGCACTTAAATTGTTCCTCTAAGCTTCCAAAATGTGATTTGATGACTGATGATGATGCAGATCCTGAAAGAGGGAAGGGAAAAATGTCAGGAAAAACTTGATTTTGAATTTTTCCTAACATCACTTATAAGTAAACTATATTTTATCATTGTTGAAAATTTGATAACCATTCAAATATATTCCATTTGACTGAATTGAGTAAAATTTAAGGACCATAATAGTGTAGGTTGTGAGGATGTCTAAAATGATGTATTTATCTTGGTGCATATTGTATCAAGTTATAAAGGGTTGGCTGTGTTGAAATAAGAATCTACAGATCCTCTTGTTTATTATGTTATTTTCAATAAAATTATAGGGAAATACAAAGCAAGTAGATGTCTTATGCAAATACTTGTGATTTTGCTGAGATTCAACTGAGATTCAACTTTCAGAATAATTAATAGTAAATGATTTATTGGACATAGCTAGATGCCTTGGAAAATATAAATCTTGAAAATTCAAGTAAACATTTAAGTGTTTAATATATACAAAACACCATGTTTTGGCAGTCTAATTCTTATCAAAAGTTGTTATCAATGATTGGTGAAGACATAGAGGACATGCATATGCAAATCACAGAAGTCACAGAGAAGTGACTTGGATGTAAAACTGAGAACCAAAAGTTGAAAAAAAATCTTGACAAACCACATTAATGGATCATATCTAATAGGTTGAACTTTAATATAACTTAAATTCCATATTTAACTTAGGAAAAGGTTAGTTGATCAAAAATGTTTCTCTTCACTGAATGAGAAATTAATAAATATTTAATGTTTTAATTAAAAGGGAGTTGTGGCTAGACAATGCATGTGAAAAAGATATGTCTAGGTCTGTAAAGTGGGCAGGAAGATTGGATTTGGATTGAGAGGAACTGAGTTCAAATTTGTGATTTATCCTTTATGAGTTCCTAAACTTTTGGACAAATCATCTGGAGCCCAGTTTCTTTATTCCTAAAGTGAAAAATTTGGACTAGAATAACCCTCTAAGCTCTTTTTAAGTCTAAATTTATGATTCTATGATCCTCTATATGATATGAGGAGGTATGTATTACTATGGTATGTAGTCTCAATATGAAGTAAACAATGTGAAAAGATAACTGAAGCAATAAATTTGCTCTTAAATTACAATTAGAAACCTCATGTTGAGGATAACAATGGTTCTCTCCAGATGACATACAAAATATTTTGATTGATTCCAGATACTACATTTTAGAAAATTGCAAATTTATATACCAGGATACTGATAGACTTGAAACCATGTGAAAGAGGGAACAATGATAAGAATTAGGAATATTTAGCCTGGAGAAGAAAAAATGTGCAATGCTTCTTGATATGCTATATCTTATGGAAAAAAAGGATGAGATTAATTTTGTTTTGGCTCCAGAGGTCAGAAGTAGTTGCAAAGGCTGTTGAGAGGCAGATTTTAGTTCAATATTGAACAGACCAAGACAAAGAAAAACAAAACAAAAAAATGAAAGACTTTCTCACCACCAGAGCCACTGAAACTAGCTGTTTAAGAAGTTGATACAGTCCATGGGTGAACGGTCAATCATCTAGGATTTTGACTATTGGATATAATCTAGTTCAGGTACAGTTTGGACTAAAATATCACCAAAATTCCTTTTAAGTCTAAGGTTCTTTGATTTTATAACTTCTCTTAATTATATCCTTCTCAAATGAACCTTTTCTTCTCATTTCAAGGGAAAGTCAACCCAAATGTCCAAATACAGCAATACAAAGATTAGATATGGCATGGCCCCTAATATCATAGAGTTTATAGTTGAATAGGACCAAAATATTGTTTGAGGTTTTTGTATTCAACTAATTTATAAATATGGATGTGTTTTGTCATCCCAGAAAATAGAATTGGCAGGAAAAAACTCTGGCAGCATAAATCATTTATAATAGTTTTCTTCATAAAAGATCTGCATGTGTGCTTTTCCTTTCCCATTTAAGAAATGTTGTTTAGCCAATTAATTTCTTTTCATGTTCTGAAAGTTATCTTCCATTTGGTTGCTCTCTTGCTGAAAGGTCTGATTAGAATAATTGTTTCTACTCTTACTGTACTTGCAAGACCAACAAAATAAGGGGAAAATTAGCTTTTTTTAAAAAAATGGAAAACTTTAAAACAATTTAAAGTCTTTCAAAATCTGAATCTCTGACCAAAAGAAGTATTACTCTTTCATGTCTGTTGCCACGAAGATTGTATAGTATATGGAGATTGAAGCTTTGAATTACTGAATTGTAAAAGCTAATAATGGAAAAGTCAACTTTTCTGAGTCTTTCAGATCAATTAGCCTTGCATAAACTGAGTTACACATTTCTCTTTGGTTTTGAATTAAATCTTTTGCTTTTCTTTACTGATAATTATCAGGGAATTTTTTAAGGGGTGCTAAAAATAAAATGCATAAAGAATAAATAGAATGGTTCCCTTCTTAAAAGTGTAGATACTCATTTTAATCCTCTTCTTTCAAGATTTTAGAGACAAGAATACAATATTTGTAGGATTTATCAACACAGATCTTCACTGTTTGTTTTTCAGTCTACAATCAAAACCTCCTTAGTCCACAGCAAAGCCCTGAACAAATAAATATTTAGGTTTTCAGACTTCCTAATAGGAACATAAGGGCAGTGTTTTTTGCCTTTTAATTTGATCTTGATATTTCCTAGTTTCCTGGACTTAGTTTTCCCAAGATTATAAAAAGCATAAAATTCTATCAACCCCTAGTGAATAATTCCCTTCACTGTTGCCTTGTGCTATCATACACATTCACACTTTGTACATTTTGCTTCTACAGAAGAGTATCTGAGGTAATTCTGTGGTTGAAAAAGATCTCAAGGAGATAGAAGATGGATTTGATATTTCCATATATAGAAAATGCTGTAAATAGAATGGCAGCTGTACTCATAGCAGATCGAATACATATGCTGAAAAGACAGATAAATACTGAATTTACCCATGTTAACAGTAGCCTTTTAACCAAAAATTAAGTGATCCAGATTCCAAAATGAAAATATACACAATATACATGGCTGTGATATGTTCCCATGTTTTGAAGATGGTTTATTGAAGGAGTTCAAGTGAATATTAGCCACTTTCAATATTAAGCAGATGTGTAAGGTTTCATTTATCTGCTTGTGTTTTACAGACTATTAATTGTGTTTACTCCCTCAAAATTTTCTCTGAGTATTAGTTGAAACTTTGCACTTGCTTCTCTTTCAATTATCAATAGGGCTTTCTCTTTCACTTAGCCTTCTATATGAATGGCAAACTATATATGACATTTACAGATGAGAAAACTTAGATATTAAGTTACTATGACTAAATTGGTGGCCAAATAACTTCATATCTATGATCCTAAATTTTCTCATCTATAAATATTCTGTTTTTTTCATTAATTTTCCACATTTTATTTTTTCACATTTTAATATTGCTTTGGAAGCCAGAGATGGATGAATAATTAATAATAGTAATATTTATATAGTACTTTAAGGTTTATAAAATATTGTACATGCTACTTCATAGGATAGTTGGACTCAATCCAGCAAACATTTGTTAGATGCCGATTGGATGTAATACACTCTGCTATATTCTCTGGATTCAAAGATGATGAAAGTCATAATTATAATTTAATAGGTGTGAACACAAAGGAACCAGAGAGACCATCTAATTTAATACTTTTGTTTTACAAATAAGGAAACTGATACCCAAGGAGTTTAATGGCTTCCTTAAGATCACAAAAGTGAGTATCAGAAGCAGATTTTTAATGTAGGCTTTATGACTTTCAAAAGAAAACTGAGTATTGAAGTTTGAGCCTTCTCATAAAATAGCTCAAATTTCCAAAGCAAGCCTTTGGTAATGAATTCTAACTTTTGAAAACTCATTTTTAAATTTTTTGAGGTAGATGTGATTTCATAATTTTTACTTTTCATAGACATACATAAGAAGACTGAGACTTGATTAATATCATATAAGCTTTTTTCCATTCATTTTTTCCACAGTATACTATATTCTATTCTAAAAGAAAACAGAACTTTTGAAGAGTGAATGCCATTGTGTGGATTAGAGTTCTTAAATCTTTCAAAGTTATTTGTCTTTATAATGTTATTCCATAAAGGGCTTTTCGGGTTTTGTTCATTTCACTCCACATCATTTCAATCAAGTCTTCCTAGATTTCTCCTTTTATCCTTTTTTTACAACAAAATTGTATTTTATTATATTCATGTACTATAATTTATTCAGCCATTTCCCAATTGGTAGCCATCTCCTTTGTTTTGCTTGATTATGAATATTAGAAGGAATTTTTAAATTTTTTCCAATGGGAAAAGAGGTTTGGGAGGAAGAAAAAATAGATTTTGGTAATTTAAAAAATAAAATTTAATTAAAAAGAAAGATATACTTATTTGCTAGGTTGTGCTCCAGTTGGCTATATTTTATAAAGAGGTCATGCAATGCCTTGCAATTTACATTTGCTGCATGAAAAAACTGGACAAAAATGCCTTATTAAAAACAACAATAAGAACACTCGATTCTAATTCTGACTCTGACGTTAACTAGTTCTATAATCTTGGGCAAATCACTTAACCTTTTTGGGAGTCTTTTTCCTCATCTGTACAAATGAATATTTGCATCTACAATTGTACAGTTTCTTTCTGAGTGAGAAGTCATTTACTAAAAAGTATCTTTTTTTAGGTGACAGATAGACTATGTGTCTAAGTCTAAATAAATGGCTTTTATAGTAGGATAATGTATTTCAGTATTCCCTATTTTAAAAAATACCATATAATTGACAAGTACAAATATTTTCAATAGGGAGCCACATGAGAAACAGAATTCTTTAGTCAAGGATTTGAAGTCTTATAGAATCTGTATTCTACCTCCCAAATGATTCTTTTCTCTCCTGACTTTCCCCTGGACTATAAACTCCATCTCTACCTGCCTCCCATTCCTGGAATGTTCTCCCTCATTGGTTCTGACTACTGACCTCCCTAGCTTCTTTTAAATCTCAACTAAATCCCATCCTTTATAGGTTTCACCAAATCCTCTTAATCTCAATGAGTTCCTCTGTTAACTATTTCTTATTTATTCTATATGAACTTAATTTTTATATATTTGTTTGCATGTTGTCCCCATTAGTTATAAGTTCCTTAATGTCAGAGAACATTCCCAGTGCTTACCACAATGCCTGGCATACATGTTTATCATAAATGCTTAATTATTTATCGATTGATACTACATTGGTTTGATACTCAAATCATAGACAGAAATGAGCATGCATCATTTGCTCATTTTCAAGGGTTTATATCAATTAATCAACCAACAAATTTTAACACTTATTAAGTGATTTTGTCCTAAGCTTTGTGGATCCAATGAAAATGAGAAAGCAATGTAGTATCTCTTTTAGAAAATAGTGGTTTTCCATTGCAATAATAAGTAGCACATTAAAAATATTGCTCCCTTTTACAATTCTATTTGGAAGTACAGGAAAAAACTAATTGATCACTTTTGAAATCTTCAAAGTCTTACTCTGAAAGGATAAAACGTGTTTAATTGTGAGACAGCTTTCATGTGGAAATTTGACTTGACAGAACTTTTTAAAGGCCATTGTGTTTTCTTAGTGATTGAGAAAACCAAATTGCTGTATAATAAGAAAAACCATGTGGCTTCCTCCAATTTAATAATGCCATATCATATCCGTGGGGAAAATATGCATATTCTATGGGTCAACAAATTAGACACAGAGAGATTAACTTCCTGAAGGATATGTAGTCAATCAAGCACTATTAATTTTAGAAACCAAAACCTAGAACTTACATGCTAATTCTTCCTGTAATACAGTATAACTGCTGTTTTTGATTTATATTGATTTTAATATTATCATGAAATAATAATATCACATGGCTTTGTACCTTGACATAAACAGTCTTATCTTTCCCATTCTTATCCCATCTCTTTTCACCAATATTTTTTTAAATTTTACTTTCTAATCCTAACCTGGTAAATAACTGTTATATCTACTTTCTTATGTTCAAAATTGTAAAAACCGATGGCAGATAAATGTATGGCAGGCTAATGGTCTCCTAAGTTTGTCAATTATCTTTTTATCTTTATTTATAGTATATATCATTTATATTCTTTTTATCTTTATTTTTGCTATTTTAATGGCCCTTCTATGATCCCCCCCCAAGAAAACATAGAAAGGCAAAAAAATAATCCAACACGTATAACAAATTTTGCTATAACTTTCAGAATTGCCTCAAGATAAAAATTCAGCATGAAGGAATATTTGGGATGGAGGAAGAATGAGAGAGGGCATGGGAGAAAAGTGAGAGGAAGAGATACTATGTCGAAAAGACTTCGGAGATGTAATAGATACAAAGTTGAAAAGACTTCAGAGGTTATTAAACAGATTTGGGATATTTTTGCTTTTGATGGATTTGCTTTGAGAGGAGGGACAACACCCCCCCCAATCAACTGTTGTATTTGCTTGTTCTTATAACAGATTGAGGGAAGAAGCTCTTGTTTAAACACTAATGTATTCCATAAAAACTAACAATTACGGAATGTTTTTTTAAAAAGAAAATTACATTAAAGATGAATGAGTGTATATTGGAATAATTATGTTTTAAGGTGTGTAACATTAAAAGATATTGAATGGAATGTCGACTGTTTTGTAGAAATAACAATAATGAGATTCCTGTCACCTAATCTTACAATAATTGTGTTATTACTATGCAAATGAAGGCATTACTTTAAAAAAAAAAGTAAGGAAGCTAGTCAGATCCTTGAGGCAGTCCTTTTTCTCCTCTTAAAGCTATGTATCAATTCTTTTTTAGGATGAAGATTTTTTTTCAAAACAATTTGGAGATGTTCATTTCATTATTTTTCACTAAAATTCCATTACAGTATTTTTCAGCTGCCATAGGTAGCAGATCAATGGTGGGTGATTTTATATGTTCTTAGTCTCATGTAGAACCCAGAGGAATAATTAAACCAAATAATTACAGCTTACCTTTATCCTCTATAAAAGAAATAGAATATGTTTCCTGCCCAAGATGTAACCTACTGTCCTTATCTCCAGTCTCCATGCGTACATATCATTGTTGTGTTCTAACATGTGATTCCAATGCTTCTCAATAGCCAGCAGGGTCATTTTCAGTTGAGACCCTCTTAGGGATACCTTTTGCCTTAAAATGTAATTCACTTGGTGCTTCCCAGTCATTTATAAATCAATACCCCTTAGAAGAACCAGACATTCTCTTCATTGCTTATATTCATTTTATGCCTTATGGCACCAATTAAATGAATATCAATGTTTGGGAAAAATTGCATCTTGGTTCTTGACCCAAGGCCATGCCTGTTGGTACAACAGAATGGTATTTTAAACTGGTGCCTTAGGAAGCTTGCATCTAAAAAGTTAAATTGTATTTCCCAGGTAGATTAAAATTTTTCATTATAGTGATTTATATTTATAGATAATTTTCAGGAATCATACAAAATCCCATTAAAAATTCTTTGTCCACATATAGCAGACATATTAAAAGAAGGATAATTGAAAGTGAGTACTTAATTGGTAAAATTCAGCACATTCAATATTGTTAATTGAGATTTTTAGGCTACAATCCATAAAGAATTTATAGTGTGAGAAGTAATGGAGAGTAGTAGATAGGGAACTGTCCTTGGAACTAGGAAGTTGTAGATTCTAATCTTATCTCTGGTCCAGAATGTTTATGAGATCCTGAATAAATTGCCCATCCCTTTAAGAATATGACATAGGAAAGGTATGGACCCATATTGCCCAGGAGAATTTTTTCATCAGGGAGTTCCATACACCGAAGATTGCATAGGTCAAGCCTTTATACCTAATACATAAAGTAATTTAATTATACTTAATTTAGTATTGCTTATTATTGATTTAGTTACTATGCTGTACTCTATATATAGAAAGAATAAGAGGGGTGGAGAAAGGAGCAAGCATTTAAACAGTGATTATATACATGCCAGGTACTACTCTAATGATCACTTTCCTGATATTATCTCATTTAATCCTTACAATAGCCCTATAAGCTAAGTATAACTCCATGTTATAATTGAGGATGGAGGCTAAATGACTTGCCCAGGTTCACACAGTTATGAAGTATCTGAGGCCTGATTGGAACTCAGGTATTTCTAACTCCAAACATAGTGCTCTCTCCATTGTATCACTTAGCTTCCCATAGTTCCTAAACCATGAGTTGGTTATGTGTACTTACAGATGAATACTGTTAACTTTTGATTTTTGGACCATTAATGAAAACAGCCTCATAGTATTGGCAGTAAAGGTCTGAGATGTTAAGTCTGAGACTTTTCAAATTTACTATATATATAGTGCTCTTTGCCAATATACTAACTTTTTCTTTTATAATAAATAATTTATTTTTGCATGTGTATAGAATGCCTCTCTCATTTTCCCCATAAAAAATAAAACTCTCCAAGACATATACATAATACAGCAAAACAAACCCTCAAATTGTCCATACCCTGAAGTTTTGGTACAGTTTAAAGCTTTGAAAGTTTAAAACTATATTATGATTTGAGGGTGGGACACCCTGTATATGTGTCTATCTGAATTTTAAGTTTATCATCTTTCTGGCCTGAGGTGAATTGCTTTTTTTTTTAATACTCTAGTCTCCTGGATTTTTGTGGTTTATCATATTATACTGATAAAAGTTCTAAAATCATTTGAGATGTTCTTTTCACTTTCTGGAATTGTGTTTTTATATAAGCTATTCTAGTTCTCTTCACCTGCTTCTGCATCATTTCATGGAGGGCTTCACATTTTCCTCTGAAATGTTCCATTTTGTCATTTTCTATGGTACAATAATATCCCAATGTGTTCATATACTATAACTTTAGTCATTCTCTTATAGGAAAGTCCTTTGCCCCTTAGTTTCTAATTTGGGACTACTATCAAAAGAGCTGTCATAAATATTTTTATACATAGATGTCATTTTCCTATTTAATCTCTTTAGGGATATAAGCCTTGTAGTGGTACAGCTGTTTCAAAGAGTACATAACAGCATTCAAAGTAGTAGAAGAGTCATAACATTTGTTTGTGTTATATGCAAATGATAAAATACTCCAGCAGAAAGATAAATGGACCTGGAAATGGGAGACTTCTATTCAAATCCAGGCTCAGCTACTCATACCCTATCAGTGTCCCAAATTATAAGATGAATGGAGATGAATTAGATGATTTCTGAATCTATCCTATCACAGCTCCAAATCTCTTCTAAAAGTGTTCATTATAAAATGATAAACCTCAAGAGAATCTGTGAGATGTCCTTGTTCAACCACTTCATTTTATAGATGATGAAATCTAGACCAATAGAGATGAAATGATTTGCCTGAGACAACACAGTTAAGGCTAAGTCTCCTGATTTAAGGTCAATGCTCTTTCCAGCATACTGCATCACCTCTCAAAAGCTGAATGCATTGGCCCTGACCCTGGGTGCCTGCATAGAAGACAATAATTTTGCCAGTGAATCACAATTGATTTTTTGTTCATATTAGAAGAGAAAATAACATTCATTTCAAACTCATTGCTTACAATTCATGATATATGAAATATGTGTATATACATAGATATAGCTACATCTATATCTATACTTAAATACCTATGTATGCATACAAAATATGTGCTTGTAAGTTATTTAGCAAAAGTCAATATATTTTAGGATAATTTATAGTGTTTTAAGGAAGACTAAAATAGCAATCAGATTTTTCCTATATACTTTGAGACATGTACCACTCCTTGAATATATGACATATTTGGTTTCTTGTTGATCTTGTTTGGAAAGTTTATTCTAAAGATCCTCAAAATCCCAGTATTGACTTTTACTATCTATAAGCAATTGTCCTGATTATTCTTTTTAGATCTCAAATACCACCTCATGATATGTGTGAAATAATAGTGATGTGATAAATTGTCTCCATTAACAACAACAACAATAAAAAAATATTCCTACTCCCTGACTTACCCTCTTGTCTAGGCTACAGCCCATGCTGTTGAACAGGGTTTACTCTAGCCAAAATCACTGTGCAATCAATCTTTGCAGATGGTGTTATAGTGAGAATTTTGCTGGAAACTATGGTCAACTGAGAGTCATGTCCTCTCTTTAGATTTGATGGGAAATACTGATGACCTTAAATGCAGCAAATATTTATTACATAGCAAGTATGCATGTTTGATTTGTTAAAGAAGAAAATGCCAGAGTCCATTAATTTATTCCATTCCTTTTTAAAACTTTCAATAAAAAGGGGCATGTTTAAGTGGCATGAAAATTTTAATATTACATTATCTTGTGAGATAGACAAAGTATAGAACTAATTTGTCAGGATATCTTAGATCTAGTCATGACTTTCTCACTAATAGCCGTGTGATCTTGGATACATCATTTTACATCTCTGAGCTTCAGTTTCCTTTTCTGTAAAATCAAGTCATTGGGCTGTTGTGTCTAAGAGCTATTTATTTTCAAAAACAGATAACAAATAGGAAAAAAAAATATCTTCCCTCTCTGACACTCTTTCGATCCCCTGTGCTTTTGTTTTACTTTAATTGAGCAGTAGAATAAAAAGAAATTGGGAGGGTGGTCTTCAAGGAAAGGGAGAGGAACTTTTGAACTTCCTTGGCTGTGTTGATGAGATTCTTCATACTGTGTATTCAGATAAGTATTGAGGAAGATCACAAGGTGCACATTGGGCAATGATAAGGACTGTTGATTATCATGGTATAACTATGAGAAATGTCATGGTGGTGATAGTATTATCATCATGTTAAATGATTTGTCTTCTTATACTCAAAGTCTTTTGACTGCAAATTCATCATTCTGGTTTCTATGCCTATTAAAACACAAAATAATAGTGTACTTTTTCAACAGCAAATTTTTTAACCAGCAAAACATCATTGTATTAAAATGGCATTGTACTTTTTTTGTACCACAAAGTTTTTCACCTCTTAGTAGTAAAGTAGTAATTTTTGTGCCAGTCAGTCATACATTGACAATTGAATGTCAAAACAAAGAAGGAAAGAATTTTTGAAAATAATCTAATTTATCTAACTATTATTGCTAAAGAAATGGCAAATAACAAAATATACTAATATTCCCTCAGGGAATAAAATTACTTAATATGTCAAGCAAGTCACTTAACTGTTAGCCACAGTTATCTCTTATTTAAAATAATATTTCAAGTTGTTGTAAGTATGAAAATACATGTGTATAAAGTCTATTACAAACTTATCAAACTATTAAAACAATATAAATGTCTGCTATCATTGTTATTATTATTATTATTATTATTATTATTATTATTATATTATATATGTATTATTATTATTAATATTGTTATATAATATAATAATTATAATAATTATAAACTGTCATTTCAGTATATTTGCCCTTTAGACATGAAACAATCTAATCTGCTCTTTTAAAAATGTTTTTGAAGAGGGTATTACTTCTGCAAATGATTATGACTGAGTTTGGCATGGTGCCTAGCACAGAGTAGGTGAAATGCCTATTGCCTTAACTTCTTGACTGATAAGCATTTTTCATACTTTTTGTTTGATGTACAGGAACTAAGACATCCTATCAGTGACTGTAGGTTTTCCTAGCACTTAGAATTCTGAATCATTTTCTTACAATGTTATTTTGGTTTGAACAATGAACAAAGAATAATGATGGCCTCATATACACACATATTATATATAGTTGTATATGCTTATCCTATTGCATATCATACTTATATGTTTTATGCTTTACACAGTGTTTTATAATTGTAACACATTAAATCAATTATCTCATTTGATTCTCATATCAACCATACAAGAGAGCTAGGACAATTAGCACTATTCCCAGTTTACAAAGGAGAGCATTTAGAATAATAAAGGCTAAAAGGTGCCATTAAGCTCAGACTCTGTGACTCCAAATTCATTACTTTTTCCTACCATAGTGGATCGTTCCATCTTTGATTACTGTTTACTAAACTAGACCACGTTCCTGGGGCTATCATTTACTAAATGGCATGGTTACATAGGCATGTATATTTTGTAAAATGGCCTAAATGCACAACCTATAATAACCTTATATGTTAGAAAGCAAGCATTGCATAATTAATACTGGATTGACCTTAGAAACTGGAAGATCTGTATTCAAATTCTCCTCTGATACTTAGGAGTCCTGTGACTACAGGAAAGAAATATGGCCTCTAGGTGCCTCAAGCAACTGCTAAAGACAGCATTATAGTTTAGTTGCTAATCTTGATCAGAACAAGAAGTTGCCACATCAAAGGTTCCTTACATTGGTAAGACCATTTGTGGATACTTTCCTTCTCCTGCCCTCCCCCAAATCAATAAATCTTAATGCTTCCTTATATTTATTATTTATTAATAAAACCTTTTTCTAAGGTAGTAGCAGGAGGTTATTTGTTTACATTCATATATATGTATCTTTATGTATGTAAAGGAATCTCGGTGTTCTAAATTTATTAATAGGGCATCTAGGTGGTATAATAGAGTGCTAGGCCTGGATTCAAGAAGATTTATTTTCCTGAGTTCGATTGTGGCCTTAGACCTATTGTATATGTGACTCTGGATAAGTCATTTAACCTTGTTTGCCTCAGTTTCCTCATCTGTAAAATGATCTGGAGAAGGAAATGGCAAACTACTCCACTGGCTTTGCCAAGAAAGCCCCAAATAGGATCATGAAGAGTCACACATAGCTGAAAATGACTGAACAACAAATTTCTTTACAAATATATTTCTGCAATTTTATAATTACAATTATCTTATAATTTTATAATAATTAATGTTATTTAGGGTGTTATGATAATCCTTTGAGAAAGGAATTATAGTTATTATCTCAACTTAAAAACTAATGAAATTAGCATTTGAACTGAGCTTTCCCTAACACCAGGTCCAACATTGTATTACCTATGCCACATTTCTTCTGGTGTTCACCACATAACAATTATTGACTTAATGTTAAGATCAACTGGTTGATATTCACATTGATTCTGAATATGAAACAGAACATCTGTCTGAATTAACGAATGAGTAAATGAAAAAGCATGTATTAAGCACTTACCATGGACTAAGCAGTATGCTAAGCACTGGGGTATAAATACAAAAGCAAAGTCAGTGCCTGCCCTCAGGTGGCTTATATTCTATGAGGAGACAATTTAGGGGAATGGTGAATAGGAGTGGGCACTGGCTGCTATAAGTTACAGTGACAAGATGATAAGTGGGAATTGGAGAGTAGGTTAATATGTACTAGGTCTGTTGTCCTGCAGATGTGAAGATAGTGCTTCTAAATGCACGGTGAACTTGTGATTGAAAAGAATGGTGTGTTATCAATACTATCCTTTGTTTTATGAGTGCAATTACTACTTATGTGATCGATTCCTTTGACTTCCTGACTTCAATGTAAATATATACACTACTTTGGAGTAGTAATTAATAGTAATTAAGTACAACTAGTAATTACTTTACTGCATATTATTTTCCCTTGGTAAGTCTACTGATACTTAGATTGTGATGAGATTTGATAATCTGGCATTTAACATTTTCTATCATCTGGACCAATCTACATTACTAGCAATTACAAATAAGCAGTTCCTAATTTCTCATCTCCATGTATCCATGCAGGCCATCCCCAAATCTAGCATATTCAATCCTTATCACTTTTAATGAAAACTTTCTTTTACTCCAGTGCCCAGGTAATTTGTCATATCCTCCAGATAGTCTTGCCAGATCCTTTCAGGAAAATGAATTTATCATCAAAATTTTTGGAGTTCATACTTTACCTACACCTTTTTTTGTCCTCATCATTTTCCATTTTTTAAAGCATATTTATTTGTGTAGCCATTGTGGCTTCTCTGTGGCAGGTACTGTGCTGTTGTTTTTCATTTTTGTAATTCTGGTGTCTGGCACAATGCCTCATGCAGAGAATAGCCAGGGCTTAACAAATGTTTGCTCAGTTGAATTGAACCTACCTTTAATAGGCCAAATTTCTCAAAGGTAAGAGCTTTACCGTTTTTTGTGCCATATTTATATTATTCAAAACTGGCTACAAAACACTTAGCTATAACCTTTATCTCCCTCTATTCTTACTACACGAACATTTCCTCTCCTTCAATTATACTGTTTACTTACTGTCCCCTAATAAACCCTGTAATTTCCATTAAAACAGCAAAAACCACACACGCACACACACACACACACACACACACACACACACACACACACAAAACCCTTCCTACTCTTCCAACTTCACAAGTCCCATCCATAATTTAAAATCCAATATTTCTAATATAATTTTTGAGCAACAATATCTTTTTCCCATCCATATCTGCTTTAAAAAAAACTAACAACAACCTTTAATGATTCTTTATGCTCTGGTAGTTTGAGTGCCTTTCCAACAATTACATATGTTCTTAGAAAACATTCATTTTATTAATAAGGTGTTAATGTCCTATTTCATCACTCCTTCATCCTCCTCCTCCTTTGTGTCCGTAAAATCTACTTCCATAAATATCTGCCTGAATTAATTCAGATAGAAACTTTTGAACTGGGAACTGGGAAACATATTCCTGTAATAACGTGAGTTTCTTCTATTTGTATACTTAGCTTAAAATGTTTAAAATCATGTCTGTAAATTAGACAAATTGTTGGCATTAATTCTCCATTCTATCAGTTTGTCACCTGATATATCATATTAGAATTTAGGTAAGTATTGACTTCTATGCTTGGAATCGTGACTTCTCTTTGTATGTGGCTATCAAAGATAGGAATAAGTAACAAACCTGTGATTTCCTTGATCTAAAGAACTCCTGGATAAAGAAACTTCCTCTACTTAAGGACAGTGGCACCTTTTCTATATTTTATAATCAAACCAATTTGGAATTAAATAATTGTATGTTTTTCTGTATGATTTCACTAAACCTTGCCCTCCCTTTCCTTTAATGCGAGGGACTATGGGTGTAGAATATTGCTTATATTGTCTGACATGAGAAATATGATGATATATTTTGCTGAATTATTTTCATTTTCTTATCTTTTATGTTCTTTGTTTCAAAAAGTGGGTGATGGGTAATGAATAGGAATAGGAATAGATTTGGAAAAGAAAGTGTTATAAAAATAGAAGACATTTATAAAAAGTATATTAAAATAAATTAAATTATATAGCTTTGTACATTAATTAGTATTCCTTCTTTCTTTCTTTCATTTGTTATTTCATTCTTTCATATTTTCCCCAGTTACATTCAAAACAATTTTTATATATGTTTTAAAATTTTTGATTTCTATATTCTCTCCCTTATCCCCACCTACAATTAAGATAATCATTTGTGAAGTTATGCAAAATATTTCCATAAAAATCAAGTTGTGAAAAAATAGATCTCCCACCAAAAATAAAAACCCTCAAGAAAAATTAACTTAAAAAGAAAGACAGAGAGAGGGAGAGGTGAAGAGGCAGACCAACAGACTGACAGACAGAGACAGAGAGAGAGACAGTGTTTCAGTCTGTATTCAGATCCAACCAGTTCTTTGGGTATGGATACGATTTTTTATCGTCAACTCCTTCAGAATAGTCATGGTTGATTGTACTATTGAGAATAACAATCATTCACAGCTGGTCATCCCGAATCATCACTATTACTTTGTATGGTACATTTCACTTTGTTTGAGTTCATGGAAGACTTTCCTGGTTGTTTTATTTTATTCCCCGAGAGCATCCTGCTCATCATTTCCCATAGAGCAATAATATTCCATCATAGACACACACTATAGTTTACTGATAGACTAGTAATTCTGTTACAAAAGACTTGCTAGCAGTGACTTTTTGTGTCTTTGATTTTTCATTTTCAAATCCAGGAGCAATTTTGTACCTGACAAACATGACCAATAATGGGAAAGTCAGAGAGGACAGCCTAAGGTATAATCAGGCTGCAGTAGCCACACTTTTATTAAGCAAGATAAACAGGTTAATAGTCTCAAAATTAATGTGGAGAATAATCGTACCACCCTCAAAATGAAACATGATGCTCAATTCTTAGAGTGTGAGAAAGAGTTTTATCCATTAGGCCTAAGTTACAACTCACTTTTTATCCCCAGTACCTAACACAGTAAATTTACTGGAAAAAAAAATGTTCATTGGATGGTATAGACCTATTCTTGATAAAACCAATTTGTCTCTGTTATCATTTGTTCCTTTCTAGATGCTCACTAATCATCCCTTTAATAATAACTCATAGAATTTTTGCCAAGATTGAAGTCAAACTCATTAATCTATTTACACAGTTTGTATACTACATTCTCCACCCTTCCCCTGCCCTGGCAAGAAAATTTAGACAAGTTTTTGCCATTTCCCAATACCAATTTCTTATTCTCAAGAGTATTTTAAATATTACTGAGTGACTCAGCAATCAAGCCTACCAGTTCTTTCTCTAGCTAAGGTCTATAACTTTTAGAAGCCAACCAGGTGCTGTGCTGTAATTCCCTTATCATTATATCATTATGTTGTTGATTTCCCATATTTGCTCTATTTATTTATTTATTTTTATAGTATAAAAATCATTCCTGATGACCAAGAGAATATAAAGTATTTCAGTAGCTTTACCTTTACTCTCACATCCATTATCTTTGTACTATGAATTTCTAGCAGTAGTCATATTTCTTCTTTGATTGTCTTCTTTTCCCTAATATAGCTAAGAAAAGCATTTTGGATTTATTTAGCAGTCCTTGCCAATCTTGGGTCACTTTGAATTTTAGCACTTCTGACTCATACAACTATGTCATACTGTTATCTTTCCTCTTATAACTATTCTAGCTTCCACAATCTATATATGTCTTCAAAATAAGTTGGTTGTTATTTATTCAATTCAGTAAAATAATTTAAGTTCTTGCTATATGCCAATCACTGTGCTAAGCAATAGAGATACAAATAAGAAAACAGTCCCTGATCTCAAGGAACTCACACTTTAATAAAGGGAAACAACATATAAAAGGAAGCTAGAAAACAGTTTTGGTAATGTGGATTTAACACTGTCATATGGGCATGTTGTGCCATGGAGTTGAAACCAGGCAGAAGTGAAGTTGCCTTCAGAATTTCATTCTACTATCTGCTCATTCATTCTAGATTGATCTTCCCCATAGAATTTTAATCCAATGGTCTAAAATTCTATTTATACTTTTTATGAAATATGCCCTCCAAAATTATAGGTTTATATTCAACTATGTCTGGTTTTCTTTTGCTTCTTTCTCCAACAGTAAGATACAGTGCTCACTTCCTTCCAAGTTTGTCATCGCTTCTACTTCAGTAACCAGTTCTGGCTAATTACCAAGAATCATATCCAGAAGAACAGTTAAATTCATTACTTCCTCTTTCCTTTGTAGAACAAAATTATTGGATTGAAAGGAGTTTACAAATCATCTCTTCTAACTCCTCTCCCCTCGTTTTACACCTTGCTCAACACCACATAGATAATAAGAGGTACAATTAGAATTTGAACCCAAGTTTTCTGAATTTAAATTCAACACTCTTCTCATGAAAATCACTAAATTCCTCCCAGCTCTACCTCAGATAGTAAAAGTTTCTGCTAATGTTCGAGTAATTGAAGTCCTCCATAATTTCTTAAACTTTCCTGGTTTGGGATGTTTTCTCTTTTTTTAAGCAATAGAGTATTTATTCTAACATACTAATATACTGTAACAACAGCATTGATTACCACCCAAACGTTCTTCTTTATATTTTTCCCATCTGATTTCTGTATTTCCTTTATTGTTAAAGTCAAATCAACAAGTAAATGCATTAATACCTTTCAGCAATGTTGCCAACTAAAGGAGAATCTCCTTTTCCTTTTGTGTTACATTCATATACCCTCTAATCTCCTGATAAAGGTAAGGGTTTTCCTGCTTTTTAATTGCTTTTAGTTGAAGCCCTTCTATCTTCTTCTTTCTCAATTTTTTTTAAAGAACACTCCATTCCACTAAAGAATCTCAAGATTATAGAAACATTTTTCAAGCCCCTTTGTCTTCTTTATTAGAAGGAGAACAATCTCAATTGTTAATCGTGAGAGAAAAGAAACATATTCATTCTACTCTGGCTATTGTATTATTATTATTTTTTTAATTTCTGCAAAGGAAAATGTCTGTTCTTTCTCATTCTAGGTTCAGTGATCACCTAGCCTGGAAAACTGCTGGGGCAAAATCTATGTAAGCAATTTCAGCTCCAGAAGTATCATTCTTTTTACTTTATTCTCACTTTGTAAAGCAAACTAAATTTATTTTCTTCTTACCAACTTTCTTCCCCTTCTCCTCCTGCTCTCTTAATTGGATGATTCTCCTCACCCTCTTTCTTTTCAAATCCTTCTCTTTTGCTTTCAGACATATTCTTATACTCCTTTTTTGTTATCTTTTTTTCTTCCACTTTATCTTTCAATTTTTTATATTTTAGTCTTCCCAAAATTTTTGCTGACAAAGTGGCAGGATACAAAATAAATCCACATAAATCATCAGCATTTTTATATATTACCAATAAAGTTCAGCAGCAAGAGATACAAAAAGAAATTCCATTCAAAATAACTGTTGATAGTATAAAATATTTGGGAATTTATCTGCCAAGGGATAGTCAGGAATTATATGAACTAAATTACAAAACACTTTCCACACAAATCAAATCAGACCTAGTCAATTGGAAAAACTTAAAATGCTCATGGGTAGGACGAGCGAATATAATAAAAATGACAATACTACCCAAACTAATTTACTTATTTAGTGCCATACCAATCAAACTCCCAAGAAATTATCTTACAGATCTAGAAAAAATAGTAGCAAAGTTCATTTGGAAAAACAAAAGGTCAAGAATTTCAAGGGGATTAATGAAAAAAAAGGCTGATGATGGTGGACTTGCTGTACCAGATCTAAAACTATATTATAAAGCAGCGGTCATCAAAACCATTTGGTACTGGCTAAGAAATAGAGTAGTCGATCAGTGGAATAGGATAGAATCACAAGACAAACTAGGCAATAACTATAGCAATTTGGTTTTTGATAAACCCAAAGACCCCAGCTTTTGGGATAAGTATTCACTATTTGACAAAAACTGCTGGGAAAACTGGAAACTAGTGTGGAAGAAATTAGGGCTTGACCCACATCTAACACCACATACCAAGATAAGATCTAAATAGGTTCATGATCTGGATATAAAGAGTGATACTATAAGTAAATTAGAGGAATGTAATATAGTTCACCTCTCAGACCTTTGGAGATGGAATAAATTTATGTCCAAAGAAGAACTGGAACTCTTAATTGAAAACCAGATAGATAACTTTGACTATATTAAGTTAAAAAGTTTTTGTACAAACAAAATCAATGCAGACAAGATTAGGAGGGAAGTAATAAATTGGGAAATCATCTTTACATTCAAGGGTTCTGATAAAGGTCTCATCTCAAAAATATATAGAGAACTGTCTCATATTTATAAAAATTCAAGCCATTCTCCAATCAATAAATGGTCAAAGGATATGAACAGACAATTTTCAGAGGAGGAAATTAAAACTATTTATAGTCATATGAAAAGGTGCTCCAAATCACTGTTGATCAGAGAAATGCAAATCAAGACAACCCTGAAGTACCACTTCACACCTGTCAGATTGGCTAAAATGACAGGAAAAGTTAATGATGAATGTTGGAGGGGTTGTGGGAGGGCTGGGACACTGATGCATTGTTGGTGGAGCTGTGAACGGATACAGCCATTCTGGAGAACAATTTGGAGCTATGCTCAAAAAGTTATCAAACTATGCATACCCTTTGACCCAGCAGCATTTCTATTGGGCTTATATCCCAAAGAAATCATAAAGAAAGGAAAAGGCCCCACATGTACAAGAATGTTTGTGGCAGCCCTTTTTGTAGTGGCTAGAAACTGGAAATTGAATAGATGCCCTTCAATTGGAGAATGGCTGAATAAATTATGGTATATGAACATTATGGAATATTATTGTTCTGTAAGAAATGACCAGCAAGATGATTTCAGAGAGGCCTGGAGAGACTTACATGAACTGATGCTGAGTGAAATGAGCAGAACCAGGAGATCATTATACACGGCAACAACAGTACTATATGACAATTAATTCTGATGGACATGGCTCTCTTCAACAATGATATGTTTCAAACCACCTCCAATTGTTCACTGAAGAAAGCCATATACACCCAGAGAGAGGGATGCGAAATGTGGACCACAACATAACATTCTCATACTCCTTGATTGATGTTTGCTTACATTGTGTTTCCTTTATCTGATATATCGTTTGTGTAGATAAGATTTTTCTTGCACAACAATGATAAGTTTGGAAATATGTATACATATATTCGATTTGCCAATATTTTAACATAATTAACATGTAGTGGATATCCTGCCATCTAGGGAAGGGGTGGGGAAGTTGGGGGGAAAAATTTGTAACGGAAAGCTATGTAAGGGTTATTGTTGAAGAATTACCCACACATATGTTATGCAAATAAAATAAAATTAAAAAAAAATTTTTGCTGACATACTTTAATCTCTAGTATTTATAGTTCTATAACACTAAACAATTTTCATAAACAATTTTATAATTATTTTCCTTCTTTCTTACCCTTGCAAATTCAAAATTTTCCCTCTAAGCCCAGCAGTGAAATATACACATTTGAAAATCTGGACACATTTGAAGTGCCCTTGGGATATTTATTTCTATCCAGGTTTATTGATTCTGTGTTTTTGTTTGTTTTTCTTCTTATCGACAGGAAATGCCAAATGTTTTTTAGTTCATCTTTTACTGAAGATATGAGTGTGCCACGATGGAACGGGGAACACTTCTTCCCTATTTGTAATGTAGAATTAATATGGACATATGAAATGACAAAGTGAACTTCTTTAATTAACTGTTCATATACTAGAGTTATTATGGTTGTCCTTTGACCAGTTCTAAGTTAGTAGTTACCATATAATATTTTTTAGTTCATGAACATCTGGGTAGATCTCCAATTTTATTTTTGATATAGAAAACCACAAAGACACTTCTAAAATAGCAGGGGAGGAGTTAACACTATAAGCCAGTGACAAATGTGCCCTTTCATAGTGTGTTTTGGTCTTAGATACCATTTGGGGGCTCTTCTAACCCTTCTACAACCCAATCCCCACTAAGCAAACAAAGATACGTAATTTGCATCTGCTTTAAAAATGCCTCAGAGATTTTGGCTCTGTGAGTGTCAGGGGATTTGTAATGGAAATACTGCAAAGGAGAAAAAGGCCAGAGTGAAAACTTTGTTGACAAGGGAGTTCCATGGGCATGTGGTGAGAGCACATCAATAGATGTGTAAATATAGATTCTGAAAGGTTTTTCTTTTCTTTTCACATTAAAAAAGACTAAAAAAAAGGTGTTGCATATATATATATATATATTAAATGATCTTTCTTTTATTCTGATTAGTTGGTGTAGGATTGATAGTGGCTTTGGCCAAGAAGGGGGAAGATTCAGAGATAGTTCTATAGCTTAATGTTTCTTTTTCATTTCAAATACTTCCTTCCCTGCTCTTCTAACCACTGGTTGTTAGAATAGGCAGATGGTTTTCTCTGTACATGATGCTTTAATGGTGTTCTATTATTTGGCCAGTACACAGACTTGGAACAGAAGGGCAGTGGAACTCTCACTTCCTTGCAGAAAGTTAGCACATTCACCCTCTTCTGGCACTGGGTCATACACCCCAAGTTAGCATGTGAACCTAACTTTTTCCTGGGGGAGGTGCAATACACTTACCATGTTACCAGGTCAGCTGTTAAAATCTAATTTTTGTAAGTGGGATCAGGTCTCTGTTCAAATTTAGATAGCATCTAAATGGAAGCAATTTAGACATTTAATCAAACCCAAATCTATTATACAAAAATTATGAATATTTCATTATAGATTCATAGGGCTGTGTATTTGTGTGTATTCAAGGATAATAATAATACTGGGATACATTTCAGAGGAAAGAGATGAGTGAAAATTAAAACACATACACACACACACACACACACACACACACACACACACACACATACACAGGATGGATTTAAGCCCAAGCAAATGAAACTATTATTTAATTATAGTATCTGACTGTGAATATAAATGGATGGATTCAGAGCAAGATTTTTTTCAGCTTAGCTATTGGAATGTTTCATACCTAAAAGAAGTCTGTCACTAAGAGCTAGAGGTTCAGTCTTTCACAAAATGAAAAGAAGAATTTGTTGGCACATTTTAAAATTATTATCTTTCTTTATTGTTCTGACCTAAAAATAGCTATGCTATATTTTATGGAAAACATAAAACTTTGCATAGAGTCTGTCTGAGACAAAATGTCACTAAAAGTGAAGATGTATGCATGAGAAAGGTTCTCCTTATTTCTTGCATTAATGGAAAATTAAAAATGTTGAACCTTAGTCGATGTAGCCTAAAATATCCCAATTTGTCACTGTCATTAAAAAAAAATCTGTTGGTATTTTTGGCAAAAGCATAAGTTTAAGCCCCAGTATCCTGACTAAATTCCAACTTAGATGAGTGATTACATTCCATCTGCCATATTCTTTTCCCCATCTTGGTGGCTATGCTCCAACTCAGAAGCAGAGTGCATCAATGACAAAATGAACCAACTCAATGTCAGCAAATTTTCAAAAGTGTTTTAAAGATAAACCATAAAGAAAGGTAATACTCTATATAGACAATATTCTTTCATTTTCTAAGTATTGACAATTCTTTTAATTAATAAAGTCATATTGATCTATTAACTTTGGTAAAGAAATTAGCAAAACAAGTTTTGTTCAGCTTTTAGAGATAAACATTTTTATCTTCTCTATTTTGCTTTATCCTTTGTGATAATAGAATAGTCTAATAGTATGTTTTGATTCTACATTAAGTTTGTGACAGTTTGCAAACTGATCAAAAATAAAAATAAAAAATTATTCTAAATAGTTATAATTTAATCAAAGATATTATTTAAAATCACACTTTTACCTTACTTATAAAAGCTTATCTAATTTATTTTCCCTTACTTTTACTGTTTTAGTAAGAATATATATCACATTGAAAAGATAATAGCATTGATTTTTCTTGCACAACAATGATAAGTGTGGAAATATGTATACATATATTCAATTTGTCAAGTATTTTAACATAATTAACATGTAGTGGATATCCTGCCATCTAGGGAGGAGTGGGGAGTAGGGAGGAAAAATTTGTAACAGAAAGCTTTGTAATGGTTAATGTTGAAGAATTACCCATACATATGTTTTGCAAATAAAAAAAAGAAAAAATAATAGTATTAATTTAGCAAAATTTTCAGGAATGTTCAATATGTTGTGATATATGGAATTTGATTTTTTTTTAGTTTTGTTTGTTTGTTTGTTTGTTTTTTGCAAGGCAGTTGGGGCTAAGTAACTTGTCCACAATCACCACTCTATACATCATGCCATCTAGCTATCCCTTGCATGCATGTTTTTAAACACATCTTCAATTCTAAATCCCAGATAAACATTCCAAAAAGTGTGATAATGTTAAAGATCTCAAATGAGTCATAAAATTATCTATAAGTGCCTCACTTTTATATCTTGAATTTTAGTGGGTTATTCCACAGCCTAATAAATGTTTAAAATTATTCTCATTCATAGGTCCTTTTTCTTCAGACCCACCTAAATGAAATCATCATAATCAATCCATTAACCCAGGATACCTTTATGACACAATTCCATAATTGATAGAATTATATGTAATTTTTTTTTTGCCTTGAATTTTTACTAAGCACTTCCTCTATGCAAATCAATATTCTGGGCACTAGGGAAACAGAGAAAGTGTAAAAAGTAATTTCTTTCCTCAAGGAATTTACCTTTTTTCTGGAGTGAATGGCATAAGAAATCTATATATAGAATAACAACTACAAAAATTTTTGAGGAGAGAGAGATCCCTGAAAACTAGGGATGGTAAGGGTTGGGGGGAAATCTAAGCAGAGATTGAGTCTTGAATAAAGTTCTAAGAAACGAAGGTAAAGAGGTAGTGCATCCCAGTCATGGAAACAATCTGTGCAAATGCATGAAAATAAGTGATAAAATATTGAGTTTGGTGGAACACAGCATGTGTGAAGGAGTAATGTGAAACAAACCAAAAGTCACCCTGGAACCAGACTGTGAAGGGCTTTAAATGCCAAGCTGAGGAGTTTATATTTTATTCTATAGGCAGTAGGGAGCAATTAAAGGTTTTTGACCAGCTGCCTAACTTTGTTAGTATTATGCTGGAAGATTATTTTGGCAGCCATGTGGAGTATGGGGTGGAGAGTCTGGAAACTAGGAGGAAGATTGTACTAATCCATTTAAGTGTTACTAACCAAGGTGGTAGTTAAACAAGTGAAAAAACAATACAGGAGAAATGTGAAAGAGTTGTAGAGGGAGAAAAGAAAACTGATTATCTGTGGGGCAGAAGAAATAAAGGATAAGCCAATGATTACAAAGTTAGCAATAATCTCTAAATTGCCAAATCTAAGGGCCTTTCTTAAATCCTCATTTTTAACCTCTTTGTAACCTTTTTCAGTAACCCTGTCCTTCTTTGATATTTATTTTCTCCAAGTTTTCTTGACATCATTGGCTCTTAATTTCTTCCTACCTCTCTGATCATTCTTTCCCAGTCTTTTTAGCTGGATTTTCATCTAGGTTATCTTCCTCCTCTCCCCTGCCCCCCAAAAAAGTCAGTGGTGACCCTTAAGAATCTATACTGGCATTATTTCCATTTTTCTTCTTGGCAGAAAAATCTCTTGGTGATTTATCCTTCCATGGTTTCACTATACATATTATTTGAGATCTATTTATCCACCCCTAACTTCTCTGCTAACTTCCACTCTCTTACATCTGCATGTCTCAGAGAAATCTTTAAATATTCCAATCATAATCAATTATCTTCCCTTTCCCCACAAATTTTCCTCTTCCTAACCTCTTCATTCTTATCAGAACATCATCATCCTTAAAGTCATCTAGGCTCTCAAACTGTCATTCTTGACTCCTCATTCATTCTCTCAATCCCTATCCCACTGCATCCCCATATCTAATTTGTTTTTGAATTTTACCTTTATGACATCTCTTCTATATGATACAACACATTTGAGGATAGCTTGTATTAGGTTCAGTATATATAATTGATAAACCAATAAAGGAGACTGAGAAGGAATAGTTAGCTATGAGAAGAACCAGGAAAGGAAAGCAAAGTGAAGCAGGAGAGGGCTTAGTCAGGAGAAGGGGAAAGTCAAGATTGTTCAAAGTAGCAATGAATCTAAGAAGGATTAGGAGCACACACACACACACACAAAAAAAAAAAATACTGGACTTAGCAATGAAGAGATCCTTGGGAAATAATCAGCTACATCTTCCAGCTCATTGTTAAAAGGAAGTTGTCATATCACACACAGCATTGTTTAACCACCTGCTTTCACACATCTTCTTGAGTTGCTGCATGCCTAATCTCCAATTTGATTCTGCTTGTTGTGTTATTTCATCTCTCTCACCTGTTTCCATGGCTTGTTACCTTGACTTACAGGCAGTATAGTGAAGAAAAGACCTTGATTTACCATCAGATTTCCTGGTCTTCATCTCAATTCCATCACTTATTACTTCTATAAATCTGGGTAAGTCATTTAATTCCTCATCTGCAAAGGGAACTTTTAAACTAACTGATTAGTAAAGTATCTTCTGTTCTCTTTGGCATATCTTATCCCATGTTCATTAGGCTATAAACTCCCTGGGAGCAAACTATTCCTTATTTCATTAGTAACATCACACAATGTCTGATAATGATATTGGATTAACAAAATTGGCTCTGGCTATACCTATGAGTGTAAGAATGAAGACTTTCTCTTATCAACATTGATACACTTTCTAATAGTGACTTGGGG